>JAHWFP010219947.1:0-14546 GCA_023313725.1 Lithobius niger | reverse complement strand
CCCCGATCCTCGTGCAACGTTGTTTTGTTTTCTTTCCTACTTACAAACTTTCCCCTTGAAACTGAGGCTTGAGATTGGGTAATGTACCATTTGATATGGTCGGTTTAACAAATCATTGCCAGTTTAAAACCGTTGTCATCTCTGTCAGTGCGGAACTGTAGGGGCACACGGTAAATAGTTATTCTAAAGCTTCCCCAATCAAAACTGCCAGAAAATATGAGCAGGAAAAACCCTGGCAAGCGGCGAGCAAGCTCCCCCTACCCCCCCCCCCCCCCAAAAGAAAAGCCCCAAGAGAAGCAAATATCAAACTTCAGTGTAGGTATACCCATTTCTTGGACGTAGTAAGGAAACACAGCCGGAAAGCATCCGTTCTAGCCACGCCACCAACTTTACATCGGACGGCAGTCAGTGACCACCCGGTTCTTGTCATTTCCGGTTGCATTTGCAACAAACCTATATTATTATTATTAATACTAACTCGAAAAAGAAAAAAAAAAGAGCGACAGATAGACGCGTGCGTGTTTGGGGTGGGGGGGGGGGTTGCTCCTGTATAACAAGGTGTTGATTTTTTTATTTGCTTTAAAAAAGAACAACCTATTTATTTTCTCCTAAATCAGCAAGATAGATGAGTAACCCTACATTTTAGTTTTACATTATTGGTGGGTGCAGACGGGCAACAGTCACTGTCTAATGGCTGATAGGTTAATAATTGCAGGTGGATCACTTTAATCCTTCGATATTCTTCCCAGTTATGTTTGATTTTGTTTCCTTGTTTGTTACAAAGGATAACAAGGCGCATTTATCAGCGACGTAGCGTTGCTGAATCGGACTTTACAATCATGAGCAAAAAAATTCTAAAAACCAGCAATCAATGCGCAAGGCCGTAGCCAGAATTTATCTTGCCCACAGCGGAAACCAACTTTGACAAGTGTTCTAGTGTTTTGAGAGAACAATAATCAGAGTATAGATACCGCCTCACCTCAACTAGTTCTTGTTACCTAACTTTTTACCCACAGCTGTCACTGTGAATGTGTGACCTAGCTAAAGCCCTGTCCATGCGTGTAGGCATGCTTTCTTGAGGGGCAGATGATGACGTGCTAGCATAAGTCGTTTCCAATTCTTTATTCAGATCTACCCACCAACCCCCCTTCTCTTCCCCCCCCCCCCCAAAAAAAAAAAAGCTCGACTTCTGCTCAGTGGGCAAAATAATGTCATGTCGTGTAAGGTAAAGTATATTTGCTTCACAAAAACAAGAATTTTCTCTACTCTCCTACCCACAACTTCGTTCTCACAGGCATGTAATTTTTTTCGTTTTAAACTTGATAAACTTACAGCCTTTGTACCCGGCCCCATCTTCCCTATATCATTATCGAATCTAGGTAAAAAAAATAAAGTCCAGTGGAAATAAAATCCATAGAAAAAAAACCAAAGGGAAAAAAATCCACGGAATAAATATCCAATGCCATTTTTTTTTCCACATTGTGTTAAAGTGAAGGTATTTTGTAGTTCGTGCTACGAAACTCATTCAAAACTGCCTATCAAAAGAAAACTAAGCATTTATGAGGAGATAGAACGAAAACTTATAGCCCTGTGTGAGCAATACGCCGAGGGCAGTCGGGAATTAAATGAGTTTTTGCGAGGAGTTGCGCGCACTATCTGATTACGATGAGGCATTTGCGTATACAAACGAACTCTGAACTAGGTTTGGTGTTAGTGGGACATCCCCTTCCATTTTAATGCAGTGACCATCAACTTACGTTGGTTGATATTTTATCCTTTGTAAAATTTTACTTAGTGATATTGCAAAACAATTGGCCATCTCCCCTCCCATTCCTACACGTCTTGTAATGCCATCGGGGACATTTGTGACCCTGGCAGGCCTAACTTTGGTAGTAAGGCAGTCGTGGCCCTACCTGCCTTCCTACGACCGTGCTATTTTTAAAGGAGTGTTATTTTTCACTTATACACACTTTTCAATTTTGTTTTTCTCAGTTTAGTATTTTGGGGAAGGGGGAGACACATTTTGTTTCCGATCAATTGTATATTTCGGGTGAATAGTCACGCAGACCAGGCATGCCCTGGTAAAACGACGCTGGACCAATTCGACCAAGTCGCTGACTTTCAATAGGAAAGGGTCTACACTGAAGTTACATATTTGAGTAGTAGTCGCACAACTGCTTTGAAAGCCCAGACCTTAGTGGATAAATTACCAGAGGTAAAACACCTATTCATAATAATTGCGAGTCGACCGAATGCCAGTTCTAAAATTTTTTGGCAATGGAGAGACGACTTCGAATCAGAAGCGAACTATGCACATGCCTAATCCTGCTTCTCAGATATTGACGGTAGACTCATAACGTCAAAAGATACACGTAAAAAAAAAATAATGAAATAAAAAAAATGGCATTGGATTTTTATTCCGTAGATTTTATTTCCTCTGGATTTTTTCTTTGGATTTTATTTCCTCTGGCTTTTTTTTCTCTGGTTCTGTTTCTTGGAATTTTTTTTCCGTGGAATTTTTGTTGGTTTTTTTTTCCGTTTACCATTATTATCACCTTCGTACCGATTTGGAGTTGGAAAGCTATTTCATTAATTCAGGGACAAACAGCAGCCAGTCCTCTACTGAGTTTTCGAGCTTTTAATTATGTAACGACAATGCATTTAGGCCGTAATGGTACTGCCAATACAATTCAGTGCCGCAGGAAAAAAATTAGGGGATAGGGATTATGAGGCCACCCCCTCTACAGGAATCCAAACTGAACAAAGTGAAAAACGTTTTTTTTTTCATTGGGTTTTTTTTTTTTTTTGCTGTTACGTGTCATAATGCTACACAAATTCTGCCAGAATAATGTGTAATGAATATGTACTCTACAGAAGCCGGATTCGGCAGTGATGTGCCATAAGATGCTTCAGTTGCTCGGAACGCTCTAGGGAAGCTTTTCCCCAGACCCGGCACTGGATTTATTCATTCCCCTCCACAATTTGTCTTGTTCGTGCCACTCGACAGAGTAATGGACGCAGGCTCTTTCTCATTATCGAACACTTTAGGCTGACAAGTTTCGATGACTCATATTTTAGACAATTTTGAGCGCTAATAACCAGTGACGACTTGAAACATATATGAATGTGTAAAGAATTTTGAATAGGGCGCCTTATTAACGTCCCCCTTCCCCCCCCCCCCCCCCCCGCCATCGCCACACCGCTCACATGATAAATCCCTCCCTGTATTATCCCCTTTTAAAGTGAGTTACTGAAAACATTTCTAGGAATTTCTGCTTCAAAGTTTTCATGTTTCATAGTTATCTAATCTTATTTTTCGCTACACCTTCCTTCCCCCTGCTTCGGAGCAGAAGTACCCTGAAAAATGCACTCTTGCATTGTGTCATGTAAATGAGACGAATAAGAAATTTTTTTTTAGCAATTATCCTATAGCATAAAAAAACACGAAAAGTTAAAGGAATTTTTTTTTATAAAACTTAAGATTTTTTTTAAAAATAAAATGTCATTTATTGTTTTGTAGAAAAGGGGACCTTCTGTGGCTTACTATTTGAAGTAGCATACACCTTACAAAGTCAGATAGAGTAGAATTCGACCATACATAATAAAAGGCTTCTCCCAGTAAAAACGCTGCAGCATACAATTTACACTTCAAGGGTTTCACACCATTATCCATTCGACTACACTGCTACACACTTTTACAACGAAATTATAGCTTTTAAAGTTTTCAGTTAAGTGTCTCATTAAAATAACGTTGACTATGCATTGTAATATTGCTTGCTTCAAAAACGGATACTAATAAAAATATCTGGCATTTAAAAGTTGTGTATTTCTTTTAATTATGTATGAAATGCGGCACTACTAAGGTTGTATTTCCAGGTTTTCACACCGTTTTGTATTTGAGTATACATCGTCTGATATTCACGTTAAATAAGAAAATTGCGCATTACAAACTTGGTTAAGTTACGATTGGTAGAAAAAAAATCCATTTACGCTACAACAAGCTTCATTCAGCAGAAGTTGCAGTACCTTATTTAATGGGCTTATCGTCACAAAAACATTAAGGCACTTCTTGCTCCCCTGTTTGCACAAAACGTAACTAAATATGAGCTTCAGTGTAAAGGCTTTACTATAATTTCCACATTTAAACAGTTTTTCACTGCTGTGTCGCAGAATGCAGAAAATGCAGCAGAAAAATCTCACAAATCATAATACGACGTGTCACACTTTAGATATAATCAGCTTCCTGTCTTTCGAATTAAAATGTGCAACAGATAATCGTAGACATGCCTTACCACATATTTTACTCTTTAAGGCTTATCTCCAGTATGAACACGGACCACCAACAAAATGTGAGCAAACATTTTTTGCTATATTATCATACTATTTTCTTGTTGTTTATAAAGTTGAATTTCCTCATCTGTCTCTTTCTGGCAGTTGACTTGGAAGATTTCACTTTTTTAGTTGAAGCAATAGTGTCACATTACATAACACGTGTCATGGCGTTCCTCGTAACCAAACTGCTTCGTGATTGGTTAAAAATAATATCGAAAAGAGTTTAGAATGTAGCTTAATAAATTTTATTCGTCTGAGAATTCCAAAGAATACATTAAATAAGAATTTATGAATAACATTGAGATCCCACAAACAAGCTGTAAATGATACTGATGTTTTAAAAAGCACAAATTACTAGCGCCATCTAGTTTTTGAGATTGAAAGTTTTAGTGGTTTAGTTCCAAGGGTGGTCGAGGCGAGTCTCTGTGCTCGGTCAAACGCTAGGACACCACCCTAATATACAGGTCTGTTACTCATAGTTCCTACGGAACTTTTCATGTACTCATGGTGTTGTTAAATTTTATTGGTTGTAAATATGGTAAATGTCATGAAAAAATAATAATTTTTTTTTTACATCATTGGTTTCATTTATTTGGATTTGTGGTGTGGTTGTATTGGTTATATGTGGGCGTTGCAAACCTCTTACTTTCTTATTTTTTTTTCCTATACTGTGCGCAAAACCTCTTCTTTTTCCGTCCCTTTTTTCTGCGTCTCTTAGCGACTCTTCGGCTTGCAACTCCGGCAGTATAATCCGATATTACTATAAGTAGGCCGTCCGGTTACATTCATCTGATGTTTAATACCAGTGCATAATGATGGGTTTAATGTGGACGGGTAGATGGGGGATGGGGGTAACCATTCGTCGGCTTGTGTCCGTAATTATTTGTATCCTGTTGTGTAATGTTACCTTGTGTCATGTTGTAAATAGTATGATGCTGTTGTGATTGTGTAATGTTGTATACTGCTTGTTTTGTATTATTTGTGTTTTTTTGGGATGTATGGGATTGAAAGTTGTTGTGGGTCATTTTTCAAGGTCCTAACATAACTTTTGAGTTAGTTTGAGTTTGGTAATGGGATTTTTGGGGGATTAATGCCTCTTGAAAATAATTTGATAGTGGAGTTTAAATTTTAAGGGAGTAGAGTTAGCAAATTCGAATTTTTTTATTTTTTTGCATCAGTTTTATTTTGGGTCTGTATGTCATTGCATGTTATTTATGTCTTCAAGATGTCATTGTGTATTTTGTTGATTTATATGTGTCATGTTTGTTTTTGTGTGCTCCATTCCTGTTTCAGGTTTTTCATATGTATGTTCAACGAATTTAAAAATTTACATTTGAGTAAACGGGATCCTTCCGGACTTCTGGGCTAACAGGCGTACGGAAGTAGTTTTCATACAGGATTTGTCGGATTATTTGGAGGGTCTTGGTTTAGTTGAAAATTTTAAGGATAGCATAGCTAATTTTTTTTAGGGGGAGGGTGTAACGTGTTTCTTTGAAGTGATGTATTCTCATGTAACTAGGGCGCTACATAGGCCTATACAGCTGCCCATTATCTAACAATTTCATCATTTTAAAGCATCCTCCTTGACGCTGGTCGAATCGGTTCTCACCTGTCAAACCAGCCCCAGTGAGGGTTTCATCATGCAATGCAATGAGTCTCGGGATGATTGCATCAAACCGGATCTCAGGCAGTTGCGGGGGAGGGCAAAAGAGGGGAACTGCATTCCACTTCTTTAGAAGTTAGCCATTTCGACCGAAATGCAATTCGAGAGAAAAACTACGTAAATTTAGATGGAAACGCGATTCTGTAGAAACGGGTTAAATCCTGGTTGTTGAGCAACCAATTGGTATAAATACCGAAAGCCCCCCCCCCCCCCCCAATCACGATCTTGAGCAATATTTAGATGTCTGTGTTGGTTGGTCATGACATTATCTTATCAATTTATGCATAGGCTACTGTTAAGCTGGATCATGGCTAGTTATGTATAACAGTTAGTGCATTCCTTGGTTCCCCAACTTTGGCGAATAACTTTTAACAATAACTTTAACTATAATCTGAACTACGTTACAGTTTACCTACAGTTTATACTTCCAAGTGTCACGTAGCACTAAGGTTGATCTGGTCGTCTCGGATGCAAAACCATGTGTGTGTTCCTTGACTCTCTACACACGTCTTTTAGTATCCTGCTCGTATTCATTAACCTAGTACGAGAGTGAATGACATGACTTGTTAACTGCTTCTTGCTAAATTAAACGCTAACTTCATGGAACATATAACTAAGACTAGTTGGGGTGTTTTGAGGAAATTTTTGCACCAGACATTCATTTGGAAGAAAATTTCCAAAGTAAATTAAAAAAAAAATATTTTAATTTAAAAATTAAACTTTTAATTAAAAAAGTAAAAATTTAATTTCAAATTTTAATGTGGGTGAGCTCAGCCTCAAATGATCAGTCCCTGTCAGCCATGACTTCATCAGAGGCCTCGTCTTCATCTCACAACAACTTTGCCACTCACCAACAAGGTCATCTTCCCTTGACCTTCCAGCCCTAACCCTGTCACAAATATTTTCTGGCAAACAATGCACCTGTCAAAATTACCATAATTACCACGGTGTATTAGAGTTCGTTGGCACACAAGAATTTCTGGCAAACAATGCACCTGTCAAAATTACCATAATTACCACGGTGTATTTGAGTTCGTTGGCACACAAGAATTTCCAGACAATTGGACAGTAGGAGGATTGATTGATTGATTTGTTTATTGGATCTCTCGGCCCACTTAGGCTACAGAAGAACACTTATGGCTCATGCTTTAGTTGTCATCAGGAAGGATATTTATAGAATCGGCGCCCGGGTTTAACTTCAATAACCGATCACGGAGGCCCATTGCTGAGAGGAAGTGACAAGATGCCTTAAAATGAACAAAGAAAAATTGGTGGGTGTAGGTAGGGATAGCACGACATATGATGAAGTATGAAGACAATGACATGTCCAATTTACATCACAACAAGACTTTGGAGGGCTAACAGCAATAACGAATCCTAATGCCAGTCAGGGGATTAGGGATTACAATAACCAGACCTTACTCAACAGTGGGGCTATATCTTCGGTCATCTCGCAGGACCTGGCTGTGGCCCTGGAGAAGGACAGTCACGAGATTCATCGCGACGCTAAAGTTTCATTTATCCTTGCAAACAATTACACCCCTGGAAAAGGATGTACGCGCTTGTCTACAGGTCAGGTAATGGATAACAGGCTGGGATGCTCTTCTTAATATTACCACATGCAGTCGAACATACATACTCGGCCGTGACTACCTATATCGTACAGGCATCACACTTGACATTCAGAATAGTGGTTGGAGGAACTCACTTGGGAAACCGGCACCATCAATGGATAGGAACTTCGAAAGAGAGGAACATTACTCGAGCATCCTACAGTTACTACATTAGGTAGCAGGAACACATAACCAGAGCTATTACTTGCCTAAAAAAAGATTTAACTGGTGAAATATGTTCAGAAACATACCAATGTGCCGATATCACGCCTGGGTTAGGCCGGAATATACAAACACAGCATTGTACTGCAACCTCATACCAAACCGTTCCACCTATCCTACAGAGCGACTAATGCAGGAACCACGAAAACCATCGGATCACAGGTGGATAAGTGGGTGCAAAATGCCATCATCCATCCATGCATATCTGCCGCACCGGTTTTATCACCCAAAGAGGGAGGAGTACCAGAGGACAAGCGATATTGTATGGACCTACGAAAGTTAACAAACATTGTGTTAGGGGTCCCATGTTGCAAACGTGTCAGTATAATCCATGATCACTTATTTAAAGCGCCAAGTCAAACTTGTATGTATTCTGTGCAACAGGATTGACCATGTTCTCGAGTGCTCAGCTTAGTGCTGTTTTTCAGTAATCTTGACTTAAAAGGAGAGTACCGGCAGATTGAATTGGATGAAGAGAGCAAAACTATTAGTGTGTTTCGCTGCTTTAGAGGCCAATAGGTTGAAGATCCTGCCTTTTGGACTGACAATGCTCAGGCAGTTTGCAGGAATGTTTGATATGGCTCTAGGAACCTGCTACAGCAATGCTAAAACTGCCGGAATTGGCAAAGCCTTTTATAATAATTATGGATGCAAGTAGAACAGCTTCTTAACGATATTGTGCTAGCACCAGGACGCAGGGAGACTCAAACCTTTGAATTTTTGGGGCCTAAGGTTGACCCAGGTAGAGGCTAATTGTGGGTCAGTGATTTTGACATGTGTGCATTGGTTTATGAAATAAATCGATTTCGCTCGTATATTGAAAACACTGCCGTCAAAAGACAACTTGACCACAGATTTGGCCTGGTAGTGCTGGATGAAATTGATCATGGGTGGAACTTTATCCACTTTGCTGTGTCAAGTCTAAACAAGTTTGTGAATGTGTGTGTGGGGAAGCCCAAAGCGCATGGTGATGGGTCACAGAAGTACTTTCCGTTCTGCGACTTGAAAGAAAGTAATAGATGAGTTTGGCCTCAGGGCCCACTAAACCAATCCCTACAATCCGAATGCCGACTGGATCGAATGCAAAAATAGCCAAATTAAGCGTATATGCATGTATGCACAAGAAATTAAGGATTGATATATATGGACAAGATAGCTTTCGCACTGCATAACTGTGTGTGATGCATCTGTGACTCAGATTGTCTTGGGTTGTAACTTGCAGCCGCCGTAACTGGCTGAGATAAATGACTAGAGGCACATCGTGGAACCACAAAGTGTATCCATGGAAGTGATCCATGAAAGAGATTCAGCAAAGGGTAATGCCGACATTCCACCACATCCATGACAATATGGCCTGGAACCTCCTAAAATCTAGGTATCAACATAAACAATACTACTTCTTTCCTGGAGTTCAGAGATGGATGGAGATGCGCACAGCTAAGCCTGCCATACTAAATTTCACTGGGCCTTTTGTAATATTAAAATGCACGTAATTCCATGCACGTAATATACGTATGCTTGACTCTGTAATTATCTTGGATTTGAAGGATTGTTAAAGAAAAGAGACACCCTTTACATCATTGGAACAATGACTGACTACTACAACAAAGGCAGGCTGATCAACAATAACAAATTGACTCACCAGAGGACAACACTGCAACATACTGCCTTTGTTGAATAACGTACTACGGAATCAACAAAGTAACCGACTACTGCAGCAAAGGATACACACTAACCACATGCTTGTGCAGCGTGAGGAAGCAGATAATGGCCAAACTGCAGGAACAACCCAGATGACTGTATGAACTGTGGCACTGGTAACTAAAAAGAGAGGGGAGAGGGCAAGGCCAGCCAACCTCTTATTATGTGAAGGCAAACCAAGCAGTGCTACATAGCACTGCTTGGTTTGCCTTCACATGATCTGTTACTGTGCTTTTTACTCCATAGCCAACCTCTTACTCAGCCACATTTCAAATTGCAGGACTGTAAACCTATGAGATGTCGGACATGCAGACCAAGAAAACTATTCTTTTAAATGAGCGTAGAAATCAAAACTGGCATTCTGTACCCAGATCACTGACATAATGCCGCCTTTATCATATACCCACTCCTCTACTGGCACAAAGGTGACTCATTGATTCCTTTATTAAGGTCACAACAAGGGTCCATTCGACTGAAAATGGTGGCAGCCATAGGCAGTATAGAAGGAATACAAATATATACAAAGCTTCAACGAAGGATTACATAAAATGTGCATAAATGTCTGTAAATTATATAGACGAAATTATGTAAGCAAGCCATGTAGTGAAAAATCATACACTAGAAATAACGTAGTCCAATAATACTTCGTTCAGCCTTTGTATTTATTATTCTAACAAAACTCCATATTAGCGTACAATTTATTTATCTGATCTAATTTTTATTTTCCGTCTTTCGAACCATGATACGGTTTTCGTGTTACGTTCTTAATTATTATGCCTGTGATTTTCGTGTGGCTATATTACATTTTCTTACGAATTTCTGAGTCTCTGCATACCAGGAATAAAGAAAACCTTCAAAAATTAGGCGTCAAGTCGGCTCCAAATCAATATTTTTTAATCACCAATTAAAAAAAAAAAAAAAATAGCGCATTAAAAAAATGACAGTTTTATTATAAGTACCTGCATATATTTGTTCATTACGATTAACTACAGTGTTCGCAGTTACACCCGAAAGTGCACGTCGTAATGAACATAAGCAATACAGACTTTTGCTTTCTTTTTTGGCATGGCCAGTTTCACATGCCAGCTCCACCATTATTATTTTTAAACCACTTGTCTAAAGCTCCTGATCCTTTACAGCTGTATTATATTTTTCCTACTAACAACATATGACCAGAGATTCATCCAAGCTGCTTGTTGTCATAGAGTACCAACTGACTTTAGTCTAAATACAGATGCAAACCTATTTACGTTGCCTTTTGGACTTATATGTCAGACTGCCTGAGCGGGGAATCAAACCCAGGACCTTTGAAATTCGTTTCACTTGGAGGATGGCGCGGCGAATAAGCGTCCCTCCAGTGGCGATTGGAAAGTGTTTATTTATATGTATATATGCACGTGTTAAATGCTGCCTATGGTCGTTTCCTTTTGGCCGTGTCAGTCTGGCTCAGCGGTTGATCCTTGGCCTTTGATTTAAAAGGTCCTGGGTTCGATTCCCCGCTCAGGCAGTCTGACATATAAGTCCAAAAGGCAACGTAAATAGGTTTGCATCTGTATTTAGTTATTTCTTGTGAGCCTTTGGCTTTCCCCTCCTTAATGACTTTAGTCTTAATGTGACTTAATGCTGAAAATCCTCTTTTACAAAAAGTTGTGTTTATGGAGGATTACCGTATCATACACGGTGTATATATATGATTGAAGTCCTCTCGGCAGCAAAACTAAAACTATTAATTTCTCTATTAGTTTCTATTCAATATATTGTGACCAAACTTGGCCAGATGGTAGATAGCAACGTTTCCCAACTTTACACCAACTTTTAGCCTATGTTATTACGTGCAAGAGTAAACGTAGGAAGCCACACGTAAATTTGAAAAGTGTTCACTTGTTGTTGTTGTTCTTCTTGTGTGACACGGTTTCAGAAAAAAACTACTGCACCTACCTAAATTCTGCAACATAATCTGAGCCAGAAATTTCCCTGGGTTTCAACTTTACAGGGACCACTTTTTCGATTGGTTGATCCATTCTGGAGTTACGGGACCCTAAACGATCATTTTGATTGTTTTACATTTTTTTAACCATTGTATTTATGGAACAATGCCACTCAGCAAACTCCAGATTCATTCTTCGTGCACGTGTTATGTCTTTGCTAAAAAGTTGATTGTTGAACGGTTAACGCTCGTTAAACCCTTTGAAACCCTTTGAAAGAATCAGACATAGGGCTGTTGCAGACATAGGGCCTTAGGGCTTCGGGCAGATGACCAGGAGTGGTTAACGCTCGTTAAACCCTTTTTTTAAAAGAATCAGCAGCAGTTAAGCAGCATTGGCCCCGATTGGTACTTGGGTGGGTGACCTCCTGGGAATCCATTCCGGGTGCTGCAGACATGGGCCTTAGGGCTTCGACGGGCAGATGACCGGGTGCGGTTAACGCTCGCTAAAACCCTTTGACCCTTTGAAAGAATCAGCGTTTCAGCTAAACGCATATAGTTTTAAACCAAACTATAAGCTGTGTTGCTAATTTCGTCCGGCCTCGAAATTGGCTGCAAAAAACGATATAATTGCGTATTTATTTCGCAGATGCAGGCTTTTAGAGCTGACTTGAATTGTTTCAAAGTGCCCAGCAACAATCGACTGCATGCAAAAACCCTTGTTGCGCGACGCCATAGCCGTAAAAAAAGGTACACGGATTACAAACAAAAACGTCAAGTGTGCCGTAAAAAAGGGGTTATATGATTGAATTTTCACTTGTTAAAATGTAAAATGTCACTTGATCACTTGCTATCATATCAAATAATCAAATGAGAAATTTGCATCTGTTTAAGTGCTGTTGTGCTTTACGAATCATATATTTAAAACGTAAAGTACAAAAACAGCACTTAAACAGATGCAATTTTCTCAATTGTACATTTGATTATTTCAATTAAGAATGAAAAATTTTTATCCGTGTACATTTTAACAAGTGAAAATTCAATCATATAACCCCTTTTTTTACGGCACACTTGACGTTTTTGTTTGTATTATAATAAGCTGCAAACACAGTACACAGTCGCAGTTCTTTATGTGCAAATTATATGCCTGGGGAGGGGGGGGGGGGGGAAGGAGGATAAACAATGCAGCAGCTAAAAGAGTGGTCTGTATGCATGTACGTTTCCCCTACTACACTCTTACTTCCTTCATGTACACTACCAGGAGTATTGGAAAAGTCAGGGTGTTAGGTTCCGGATTCATGGCAATAGTGTAAATAATGATGTCACAAAAAAATGGCGTTGTGATATCGCCACTAGCGCTGCACCTAACCGACGTAGTTTCATTTCTGTTGGACCAAATTAAAGTTTCTTTACACTAAATTAAAAGGGAATTGATCAGGCTAAAAGATTGGTCTGTACGTAATCCTTCTAAATTAGACCAATTTAGGCCAATTTAGTCTTATTTGTTATGTTTTACTGGACTTTTTTGCCCGTATTTCCGCAACAGTTGCTGTTATCTAGACACACGCTAGTGTGTCGCGCCAAGTTAGGTAACAAACATCACAACAAACATCACATCAATTCAATTGTCGAGGTTGTAAACCATTGTAGCGGGACGCTACAGCATCAGTGTCTTATATCTTGAAGCATAGTTGGGCACATTTCAGGTACTTGGTGAAAAATAATAATGCGGTACAAAAGCTTAAAATGTGTTGAAATCGAGAGCAATGACCCACCTGACAAAAATTAACTCGTGTTTGAATGCCAGCTATGCTGCTTTGAATGCAATATCTGCCCCTCAATAACGTTGAAAATGTGTTACTACCTAGCTAGCTAGCTAGCTGTCCGCTAATCCCCATGTTAAATCTCATAGGGTGATTATTCATCGATTCCGAGATAACGGGAAGGCTTCCAGCTATGAAATTGAACGAATGGGTGCACTACAATACAAACTGCGTACCTTTTATGGTTTGGAGCCTGGGGGTGTAACAGGGATGGCGTGGGAGGGCGCGTAAGTACGAAAATCTTGTTATAACCATTGTTAGTATTGTCGGCATCGTCTTTCATTGGACGGCCAAAGTTCCGACAATGAGAACGTGTATACTGACGTACGTGCCTAGGCACACACTATACTATCCGCCAGGAAAGAAGACTTTCCTTATATGGTCATTTTATGACTACTAATCTTTCATGGAAAAAAGTGCGCCTTGCCTCTATACTCTATAACTTCGTCGTCGTGGCAACGCTATTAGACCAACAACAATGGCGTCGCTTTCCGATCAAGTTCGTGTCAACAAGAAAGAGTAAACTCTCCACAGCCAAGCTAGGGGTGTTATTTGGAACGTTTTTCAGTATTTCACGAGTCAAGGAGAATCTATTTCTATTTGTATTACTAAGAATTACTTGCATGTCAAATTTCAAGCTTTTTGCTCGATGTGCACGATTAGCCCAAATTATGGCCCTAGCAGCTTTAGTATATGAGCACACGTTGGCTGCTTAGCCATGGCGGATATCTGCAAGGTAAACGACGCAGCCGGCATGCACAATGCATACCCCTGTTTTGAAACGCGTTGGACTTCTTTCTTGGCGGAGACTATAGTGTATCACAATAACTCTAAACAACGTTGCAAAGAAATTGTGTTCACGTGTATACAACAAATTACAACAAAATTAAAACCAAACCAAAAGCCAATAAAGAGGTGACTAAGTTGAGAATGGTTCGGCTTAATAGGCAAAAGGTTGTAGCAAATTGTTGAAAACCAATTTCTTGTTGACATGGCACTTTTACTCATCTGCACGGTAGTGGAGTTGAGTCAATACACAATTAAAAAAAGGAGTGATATCATATCAAAAACCAAAACTGGTAAAAGGGACCGCCAAGTTCCGAATGGTTCGGCCCTTCAAAGGAGTGATATCAACACACCAAAACATTCGCCAAGTTAATCGCACCGCTTAATAATTCGAAGGTTAAATGAAAACTAGAACATTGCTACTTTCGGTAGCAATGTTCAAGTTTTCATTTAACGTCCAAAGTATTATTCGGTGCGATTAG
>JAHWFP010219943.1:260-11574 GCA_023313725.1 Lithobius niger | reverse complement strand
ACTAATGGACTCTGGCAGACACATTTGGGAAAGCACTAAACTATTTCGGGAAATAAAAATATTTGTTGCCTCGTTAACAATGCTAAAAGGACTTCTGCCTTAGAAGAATGTATATCAAAAATGTGTATGCCTCACCGTACATTATTCATACATTCGTAAAACTAAGAGGAGGAAAATAGAACGGGGAGTAATCTCACAGCCGCCGTGTCGTTTAGGAAATCTAAACAAAAGTACGCGGTCGGTTGTGATGTAGCCGGTTTCCTTACATCCTCAATGTCGGCTTCAGGCTATGATTGGCTTAAGCAGGGAGCTTGGATTATACGTAGCTTTGATAGGGTGGACCCACTTACTATTACGCTTTACCGCGAGAAACCGTGCGAGATTTTGGGAGCTGCTTTGCATACTTCAAACGCGTCTGACGTTTCTGCTCTCATTTTTCGCGCCATTTTACTGATTCTTGCATCTCGTTGGCTTTTGATTTTTCCGATAAATCGACACAAAATTGGACTAACAAACGAACGAGTACGCAACATCAAACGTAAGCCGGACCGCTCCAATTGCTTAAATTGTTTTAAAGTGCAATAACCTACCAGTACAATCGACAATGCGACTGAAAATCGCAACGTTTGTTATCAGGGCACCGTCACAAGCGACCATCGTAAACGCATGCCATTGGTTTAGTCTCAACGTAACTACGTCAACTACTCTCGTCTCAGGTTATCTGGTAAGAATTTATCGTTTTGTTTTAATAATGTGTAATTTAACGTTCAGTAAAGATTGAGCGATCAGATATTTCATAATTATTCATTAATTTCGTTAAAAACTACTGGCTAGTTAAAACAAACCTTTTTGTTGGTTTCGAAAAACCAAGCGTCGTCTGCTTCGAGGATTGGTTTGGGAGCAAAAACGTCACTAACTGAATCTCGCTCGTGTATACCTTACCACGAGAAATAGCTGTGCTATATAGCTCAGACGCGTTCAACTGAGTGGGGCCACCCTACCAAAGCTACGCATAATCCAAGCTCCCTGGGCTTAAGTGTCAAATTTACAGCTACGTAAACGTAACCTAAGCACACAGATCCTCAATTGGTCCATGGTGGACAATGACACAAACGGGTGGCAAATTACAGAGCTTCCAGAAAAAGTACGGTCACAGCTAATGGGCTTTCAACCAGCCATCATCGAATAGCATGCTGAGTGATGACACATCTGCCCAACGAACTTCTCGCGGAATCCCGTAGTACTACCGCATCATCGAGACTGCTGAAGTGAGCGCATGAAACACTGATGTTTTCGAGACACCCAAAACACCAGACACCAAATTAAATATAAAAAAAAAGAGCAACTTAAATTAAACCAATCAGAAATAGCATACCAAGCGCGGCAAAGACGAATAATGAAACGAAGAGTGTGCATTAAAGACTGGCCGTGTGAGAATACACGATACGTTAATCGGAGAAAGACAAGCGACTGCAGCGACTAGTTAGTCGCAACTGGTCTTCTGTACACTTCTACCACTTTCGAAAATGTTGAGGCGGACACTTCCATCACGCACTGTAACAGCGATCTCTATTATCTAATCTAAAGGCAGTAACCATTGGCAATTACCGGTTTGAAATGTATTAGCTTTTAGACCCAATTTTGACCCGCCGTTTTAATTTCGTAAGTAGCAACTAACTGAGAATTGGGTTCGGGAGTAGGCCCATTCATCCATGCAACACTGTGTCGAGACTATTTTAAATGAAGTTAATGTGTATCGTTAACGAAATCCTTTTTTTTTTACGGTTGTCAATTAACCTGTAGTGGTTAAATGTGACCATCAAATGTTATTATTTCATTGTGTCACGTCGTGAAAGCCTATTAGCTCTAAAGAAGAAACGATGTTTCAATTAGTAGTGTTTTTAGAATAATTTTTGGCGGCTAAATTCAATGGTCAAAGCCGTTTATCTTTATCTGGTATCGTTCCGGAGTTGAAAATGTCGCGGACGGACAAAGTCGTTGATAGTCTTCTCAGTCGTTTCGGCTGTACAGAAGACTTAAAAGAAAGGACAAATGCCCCGACTGAGACTCGAACCCACTTCTTGCATACTGGGCCGAGCATTCTTACCCTGTGCGACTGGGGCGGACCCGAACCTGAGGCTGTTCAGCCTTTGCTATTGGTGACAACGACACACAAGGAGGTTTCTTGGCCTCAAAACTAGACATAATGTAAGCACTAAATAAAGAAAGAAAAAACACATGGTAAAGGGTTAGGCTAAAGAAGCAAACATTCGCAACAGAGACTGGCCTTGTGATACTACAAGATACACTAATCTGAGAAAGAAAGAAAAGACAACGGCCCCGACTGGGACTCGAACCCACGACTTTAAGCATATTAGTCCAAAAAGCAAGGGAGGGCAGCGACTACCAGTCGCAACCAGTCTTCTGTACACTTCGGCCACTTTTGGGCCACTTCCACTTCATACTTCCGGTTTTTTTTTTAATATTAATTTTAACTCATTTTGGATGCAGAATCTAACGGTGAAAACTGTTTGTACTATCTGGCATCGTTCCGTAGATGAAGGGCTCACATTCGGGCACTTCTGGTGACTTGTGGGCTACTTCCGCTTCATACTTCCTGCTTCTTTTTTTATTTTTTTATTCCTTTTAACTAATTTTTGAACGCAGAATCTAATGGTGAAAACCGTTTGTCCCTATCTGGTACTGTTCTGGAGTTGAAAAAGGCGACGGACGGAAGGAGAGAGACGTTACTATTGTCTTGCCAGTATTCGCTGCGCAGACGGTCTAGACCCGTTTCACCGAAAAATTTTTCCCGTTTCGCCGAAGAGCGGTGGCGTGAGCAAGGCACCCAGTCTGGAAAAAAATTATTGAGCGAACTGGGATTGGTGTTTCACCGAAAATGAAGACACTGATTAAAATTCAACGAAACGGGATTCGGTGAAACGGTCATACACCTACGGACGATTTAAAAAAAAAAGGGGGGGGGGGGCGGACCTCGTATTCCTCACGAAAAACTTTATTCCACTAAACGAACCAAAATTTAGAGAAACACCGTCAGTGGCTAAAATTGTCGCACAAGGCCCACATCTCCGACCACTTCCAAATTTGTGCCAACTCATCCTCACAAGCACCGCATGGGAAACCCAATTTCAAATAATAAAAAAAAACTACAATTCACCCATTAAATTTTCCTTTCGAAAGACCGATGAAACCAAATCGTCTCATTCAGAACACATGAGAATACAATCATTGTGGTCTACGTATACACAATTCACTCTTTACGTCACGCATTTAAGGATATCTAAAGTTAATACTACAAAACTGCAGGTAGGAAAAAAATTATTATTTTTTTTTATTACGCAAATCTAACAAGAAGCATGTATAATTACTTCTCTGGTGGCCGAAAAATCCGTACAATTTTTTTTTCATTTTTTTCCTCAACAGTAGCGCCATATATAAAGGCGGGAAATTTCGCCCGCCTTCCCTGGCAGCAATACAAAGTGGTGCTTTGTGCAAGGCGTTGGCTGCAGGCTAAAGCACCTTTCCCCAAGCAAACCATCGAAGCGGACATAATTCAGTGGTCCGGCTATGTTCACAATCACAGCAATCACCACCCACAGTACATATTCTGTTTTCTTAAAAAGGAACGGAGGAGGCGACACCAAACTACCCGAGACAACCCCCCACCCCCTCCCAAGCTCCCCGCCATCCCCCCACTCCTTCCCCAACCGTCGCCCTCCAGTCATAATTGCGTGCTTTTAATAAACACTCAATACATGAAAAAGACACGGTCACGCTCGGAAC
This sequence comes from Lithobius niger, assembly GCA_023313725.1. NCBI lineage: Eukaryota > Metazoa > Arthropoda > Chilopoda > Lithobiomorpha > Lithobiidae > Lithobius > Lithobius niger. The sequence goes on along the minus strand of JAHWFP010219943.1, from coordinate 7,770 downwards.
AAATGTATGGAGGTCTTTGTCCGATTTCAATAACTGTGCAAGACGCCACGGCAAAAACACAAAACGAAAACAAGAAAAACAACCTCTACTACCGGCATCGACTCGTAATTTCCGCATCGAATTCAAATATCCGCGATATGCTACCTGATGCAGAGTTGACCAACCTCTAATAAATGCAGTTTTGCCAATCTTCCATAGATTTGAAATGCGTTTCTTTTCTCTTCACAACGCTGTCCCTCATATAGTTTTTTCCCTTGAAGTATTACGGCGCGTTTACGCAACGACTCGCCTTTGCATTCTCGCAGCTAGAACTCAATCGCGATGGCAAAGGTGACATTGCCATGGTAACAACGCTAAATGGATTAGCTAAATCCGACATCGTTTGAGTAAATACTTGCAGTCTTATAATCCGTGCCAATAATATAAAGAATTCCTCATTACGAAACAATTTTCTCCAACACTTCTGAACTCACGTTATTTGCTGTTTTCGTTGCGAGGCGGCAGACATAAAACAGCCGCCATGTTGTAATTTGAGGTGATTTCTAGCTTCTAGCTGCGAGAATGCAAAAGCGAGTGGTTGCGTAAACGTGCCCTAAGGCGTCCAATAACGTTGAACGATAAGAGCTGCTGTAGTAGAACCTCGCATACAAAATCTTGCCTATACATACGACAATTATTCATTGCAATCCTAACTGACCATCCTAATCTACCCCAAAACAAAACTTGTTAAGGCTTCCCACCAATCTTTTAGGCCGTGTGAAGTGGTGATATCAAACGCCAAGCTCTCATCGGAGGATAAATTAAGTATATGAAAATTGCTTACTGAGCAATTCTCAAATATTTCATTGAACGTTTGCAGTCTTGGTCAGTTGGGTTAGCTGCACGCGAACCGAATTCGACGTGGGATACGCATAATTCGGCCCGAACTGTCACCTCTAGGGCCAAGGTGCCATGATGTTTAAAAGCCTTCCCCCCCCCAAAAAAAAAAATACACATAATTAAAAATTAGAGGGAGGATAAAAATTTGAAATTATTGTGCAAGCCTAGTCTAGTTTCTTTAGGCCTGCTATGAAATGGCTCAGGAAAACGACCAAATGTTAAGACCAATCAGAAAATATGTACGATAAACACAATTAAACAACAAAGAATGTCACTTCTAACCATATAAACTAAAGGGGCCAGCCCCCTTATAAATGTGAGTGTGTCCACGTGCCACTGGCACCAGGGCCCTACAGCCAGTTCGGGCCTGTGCATCATAAAATCATGGAAACAGACCATGCACGAGATTTGCTGTAAAAATGAAAAAAGAAGTGAGCGCGTTGTTTGAAAACATGTGAAACGGAAGTAATAGTGAGTTGTTCTTAATCATTCTTCACACTAAAGGAACCTTCATCACGAAGATATATTACGGCATATGGCTGTGTGTTCATGTACTGCTCGGGGACACTAGCCGTACAGATCGGGCTCCCTTAATTTAAAGCTTGTCGCACACTGCTCCGTTCCGTTCCGTCCTGTTCCGATGACTAACGGCAATGGATGGGCTGTCGCTAACAGTTTCAGTCAGCGCTAACAGTTTCAGTCAGTTTCATTTTAAATTCGACCACGCCCAAATTGGCAATGCAAATGAAGGACTTATAGTGACCTTAAGTAGGAAATTAAAAAGAAAATCGTGGTAAATGAGGTATTAATTCTTTACGCTCGTGCATGACGACATTTAGTCCAAAGGCAACTGAAATAGGTTCGCATGTGTATTTAGTAGGGGAAAGGCGTTGTGCACAAGCGCGTGGGGGGTCGACGACGGCCGTCGACTGACGGCAGGTGCGTACACTTCACCGATGCGATCAGTTTTTGAAGGGTCAGCCTACGGCCGTCACGGAACGGGACGGAGCAGTATACGCGGCTCATCTAATTTACATGCTTTTAATTTAAAAAGCAATTTGACGGCCTGCGATGTGAAGAAACGGGACGAAATAACGTGCTACAAGCTTTAGACCAAGAACAGAAAACCCGAATATCTCCGAAATTATTTGAGGCACGAATTTCATCTTCGAACTTCTACCTCATTTTATGCAGCAAAGCTCTGATGTCAAGGAATTTCAACCAAATCAGAACAAAACTACCGATGAATGGGTGAAATCAAGCATTTCAAGCACTTGAACAAAGTATAATTATTTAACATGCCACACAGTGCACATTTTTAACACTAAAAACACTACACCCGTGTTTTTTTATATTTTTTTTTGGTGCGTTTCCCGTTTCGCAGAATTCTATTTCACAGAAAACAAATCTGGGTTAAGATTTCTTTGAGAAGCGGGAATTCCCGTTTTTCACAATCAAAATGTTCTTTAAATCGGATTAGTTAATGACGCATTCCTAATTACAAGGAATTTGGATTAGTTGCGGTTCTGATGTTATACGTTTTAGCCGCAGTGAGCGAAGCAGCGCGAGCGCGGCATGTAATTTGAAAAAAAAATTATTCGGCGAAACGGGATTTTGCGAATTGAGAATTCCTGTTTTGCAGAAAAATCTTGACCGGTTTTATTTTCGGCGAATGGGGTTCTGCAAAACAGTACAAGGGACATGACCCTATTTTGGCCTTTATTTTGATCAAATGTTTGTTCTTTTCAGGGAAGGAATTAGAAATACACACACTCAAGTTAAATCAGTTAAGACACTTTGCTAGCAACGACATCTAGTCGCAAGGAATGGTACTAAAATTGGCATATCGCAAATTCTTAAAAAAAAAATTTCGAATTACTTTTTGAGATTCGTGCCAGTCAGTACGGGCATCTTGGAACCGACGCAGAGGTCTTTCTTTTGACTCTATAAAACTCTGTAGGCTACACAACGGATTTGAACAGATCTTTTTGGATTTACGATAGGCTATTTAAAAAAAAAAGGCCTCTACTTCATTAATAACGTGCGATGTGCGTGCGTGTATCTCTCTTTACTCCTCTTGACGTAAGGCACCTACAAATTCGAGAGTAGCGCCAAATGAAAGATAATTAAATTTCGCTTAGAGTAGGCCTATTTTCATTGCTGTTAACTTAATTTTTTTTGCCCTCAAATACGCTAAAAACTACTCTGAAAACTGATCATGACGTCAAAGTTCGATCAGACAAACTAATCAGAAAGAAATCAACTTAACCATATGAAACGTGTATCAATGCCAATAGAGTGAGCGAAGCGGACGATGTAGCTAGTTGTAATAAAACAAGTTAGTATTACATCAACTAATTTGCCCTTAAAGGTACATTCCTCCCAACGCCATTTTTCACGATCCTCCACATCAAGTACGGCCCCAAAGTCCAATTTACTTACCGCTAGTCAATCCCTTGCTAAAAATCCGTTTTAAAATGGCGTCTAGGAGATTTTCTGTCGAATATTGGGAATTAATTTAACAGCATACTGCGATTATATATGATCCTTTTTGCACGCTTACAATAACCATGACGTTTCATGTGTGCATGTACTAATTTTTAATCGTTTGTTAATAATTACCATGATATCAAAAATCTAAAAGACTAATGTGGTAAAAATTAAAATTATTTATGCCAATAAATCGCCGAAGAAAAATTATAAGATACTAGCGTAAAAAAAATTTACAGTGTGATGTTAAAATACACAAATCTTTTCGGTTTGCGACGACACAATTTTTGCGTTCACGCCGTTTCCTCGAGTACGCCCAAGGCCAACCGAGATAGTAGCTGCTACTATCTTAGTTGGCCTTGTATTACTACGCAGGGTTTCGCGAAACGGTGCGATGGTAATATGCGCGGATAGCGATCTGCGCGTGGCTGTTATAAAACAGGCAGAATCTACCTTTAAACAGTTGTTCATTTGTTCCTCAAAATCGAAGGAGACAAAGAAGCACACCTGGACACAGGAAAAAAAAAAAAAAAAAGACGACCCGAACCTCACGTGGACAGTTCGAGGCAAGGAGTGGACAAGAGGGGCGGCGCGTTCTAATTGCTGAATTATTGTCTCCTATACAACAAAGGTGAAACGGCATGAAAACGCTTGTCCACTTAGAATACTAATCTTCTCTTATCGGGTGATAGAGATATGTGGCATCGCCTACGACCATTCTTAATCAACCGTTTTAATGCTATAAAATAGGAATAAATTAGGCCTATCTCAACGACTTCCGAAATTTATGCATTTTTTGCGCTTCATAATTGTAGGGTATCCGAGTAACCTAGGCTATAATTTATTCACATTTTGTGCAGAAGCCTAATTAAGCCCAGGGTTAAAATCGATCCTCATTTAAAACTTCGTAATAACTTCATTGCGTCGAAAAGGGAGAGGCTCATTCGAATAAATCCATCTCAAGGAATGCCAAGCGCAGTCTTACGTACGTTTGTACAGAGTGGCCCACAAAGATTAAAAAAAAAAGTTTCACGTTTGCTTTTTTTGTGGGCTTTTTTCGTATGGTTGTTTTTTTTCACATACGCATTACAATATTTAATGTATTTTAATTCAAAAACATTTTCTAAATAAAACGGTAGTTACGGTAGTTGAGTGGTTATAAACGGGACAGAAAGCCAATTGGGCTCGATAAGTGTTAAATAAATACGGATGCAAACCTATTTACGTTGCCTTTTGGACATAAATGTCAGACTGCCTGAGTGGGGAATTACCCCCACGACCTTTGAAACCAATGGCCGGAGTCCTACCACTCAGCCAGTGAGTGGTGGCATAGCTCAGCCTAGCTGCCTGAACAACTCTGTGACTAGAGAGGGGATCCTAACAAAGTCCCTGCCAGTAAGTGCTGGCCAGTAGTGTGTGAGACTACCAGGACCCCTCAACAGTTACGAGAAGCATTCTGGCCTATTCGAAACAATATCTGGGTCTCTATCATGATCGGAGGTTTCAGGTTTGAATCCCTGGTTTTCCTTCCCCTTACTGTATCTTCAAGGACCTTCAGCTACCCAAAGTCAATCGAGATACCTCAGTCGGTTGTAGAGTTCCAACTAGCAGCGCCATCTGTCAGCCAAATTTTCAGCACACCGCCAATTAAAAAAGGCGCCAATCGAAGTGTCTTGTGATGACGCAATAAATGAAATTGTTGTGCCGAACGTATGTAACGTGTTCCCAACCCTCCTTTTGTGTCTAGTTGTTGCGCAGGTGTTCCTCACTACTTATTTTGTGTTCAATTGTGGTGTAGGTGTTCTCACCACTCCTTTTATGTCCAGTTGTGTACTTCATCACACCACTCTTTTTGTCCAGTTGTTGTGTAGGTGTTCCCACTATCCTTTTTGTGTTCAGTTGTTGTGTAGGTGTTCCCACTATCCTTTTTGTGTCCATTTGCCTCGATGTTCCCACTACTCCTTTTGTGTCCAGATGTTGGAAATTGTTCCCACAATTCATTTTATGTCCAGTTGTTGTGTAGGTGTTCCCACTACCCTTTTTGTGTACAGTTGTTGTGTAGGTGTTCCCACTATCCTTTTATCTCTAGTTGTTGTGCAGATTTTCATATTCCTACTACCCATTTTGTGTCAAGTTGTAGGTGTTCCCACCAGTCCGTTAGTGCTCAGTTGTCGTGTAAGTGACCTTAACGTAGGCAAGTAAAAATCGAAATATCCTAAAAACCAAGACGTGCAGCTGAAGGGCTACGTAAAAACTGGAACTGTACATTCAGCTGTTATGCTTTTCTGTTTCTGCTGACATGTTTTCGCTGTTGTGCTGTTTTGTTACCTCTGTTCTGATGGTTACTTCCCGATTTCAGATCAATGAGTAGTCTATTCAAACACCAAACATGTTACCGATAATAGAAGTTTTCAAAAGTTTCACTTGCTGTTAACAGCATGTTACTCGTAGCTAAGCCTGTAAAAGACTTAGAATCGGTATATTGATGAGCAATTATATTGATTTTTACTTTGATTTCTAGCATATGTTACATTTAGGTCGCCTACGCACAACTGGACACAAACGGAGCGGTGGGAACACGTCACAAACGCTCGATACAACGATTTCTTTACTGCGCAAGCTTGCAGCCGATGCTTGAGTAAAGTATATAGTACCGCCAGATGCTTGAGCTACCCACAGCCAACATATAGATGCCTCAGTCAGCTACGAGTCCGAAGCAGTAGTTTCATTTGTCGGCAATAATTTCGGCATTCCGAACTCAGAATGGCAACTATCCATGCGTTTTTCTTGTAGTGATGCATTAAAACAGGACGGAAAACCTAATTGGCACGATAAGTGATAAATAAATACGGATGCAAACCCATTTCCGTTGCGTTTTGGACTTAACTGTCAGAATGACTGAGTGGGAGTTGAACCCACGCATCTGTATTTATGTGTAATGATGCAGTATTGAAATTGTTGTATAGAACTCATTTAACGTGTTCCCACTGCTCCTTTCGTCTCCAGTGTCAGTACTCAAGTGACAAAAGCGACCTAAATCTACTTCAAAACCTAGTTATCGAGTTTTCACAATTTACAAACGAACAAACCAACAAATCGACGTTTTGTAATAGTCAAATTACCCCATAAAACGGTTTAAAGGAGCGGTTCGGAAAACCTGCGTCTGATGACCACCTCTCAGCCAAACCCAATCTTGTATGGATTCCGCCATTTTGACCTATAATAGTTGAGTGGCGGTCTGAAGAGGAAGAGGTAGCGGTCTATTTGATAAGGAAAGGGGCTGGCAACAAGGCAATTGCATTACCATCCAAATGTTGGCAAATTACACTCTTGGCCCGAGCCCTCTCACCCATTAACCCTACCTATAGCATCTTGCCGTGAGAGAGGTAGATCGTAATTTTATTTATTCATCCTCCTAACAACGGGGCAGACATATTTTGACGAAGAGGGATGGTTGGGGGGGGGGGGGGGGGGGGGGTGGGAAAGGGGGGGGGGGGGAAAAAGGAGGCCCCCGCGTTTGGTTCGCGTGATCGTTGGTGATAACACGTTGATCGATTAGCCAAAATAATGAGTTTAAAAGTAGACGGGTAAAAAAATAGAAAAAAAATAAAAATAAGTAAATATATCTGGTCTCGGAATCTCGGTTCCGTCTCGTTTTCGATGGCGTAATGATACAGTCGCCAAAGGATTAGGATACGAATTGACGTCAATTTGGCAACACTGAAACCGGCGGAATATTGTAATTGGCCCTATTCTTAAACCAACAACTATCAGCTCGGGTAAAAAGTAAATACGTCATTTACCAAATTTTATTGGATCGTAAAGAGAAACGTCCACGGGCGAAAGGAGAAGAAAACATCAACACGACCTAAGAAATTCTCCAAAGCCAGAAAAATAAAGGGAACAGCAAGGGGACCAGCACACTGGGGTGCATGCCCCCCCCCCCCCCCCCCCAAAAATTAAAATTTTATTAGTTTATGAAAGAAGAATTCATGGGAAAAAAAACCATTACGCTGATTCAGGGGCGTACTGAGAATGGTGTTTCAGGTCAAGGAAACTACAGTCGCGCCAAGATGTAGGCAGAGGCGGACTGGCGGGTAGGTGACCATGTACATTATTATTACTTTTTTTTGGGGGGGGG
>JAHWFP010219941.1:2225-21609 GCA_023313725.1 Lithobius niger | reverse complement strand
CTTGGGTCATAGTCGGATTTTTTTGGCCTGCGCCCCCCTACTTACTATGGCTACGCTACGCCCCTGCGCGGCACGGCGCGCGTTCGGATTTCAGACGGAATAATTAAAGCGTTTCCGAGCAGCGGCAGCCCGTGTTGTTGCGTAGCGGCCGTCGTGGCTCGCTTGCGCGCGGCATGGCACGGCATGGCACGCAAACATTAGTCTGTGTGGAATCCGCGGGCACGGCATGGCACGGCATGGCACGCAAACATTATTCCGTGTGAAATCACTATTATAGTTCAGCTCTGGGTATTGTTTCTGGTTCACTTTGAATTTCGGAGCAAATAGATTGATGTTCGGTTCAAACAGGTTCAAAACCTGTTTAATATCAGGTTCGAAATATAAATAGAAATGTATGTACGGGGCATCCACCCATTCAAATACCCAAGGCTGCAGATGTTAGTGGAAGAGGTACCACCATTACGACAGTTTTTTTTTTTTGCTGCATGAGGGAGGAAACCGGAGTACCCGGAGGAAACCATCGTGCAACGGGTGGGAAACAACCGGAGAAAAACCTGTATATAAACACTTCCCATCGAACCTGGGTCTGTAAGAAGCCAGAGATGTAGAGCTGGGATCAGGACGCCTATCGAATCGGACGACCCAGTTCTCGCAGCTATATCCGTGCACCCAAAATGCGGTTTCGGTGCGACTCCCAGCTGGCCAGATCATCTACGTAAAAAAAAAATCATTGATGAAATTAGTACAGAGTGAGGTCTTAATATCAACCAAATGATTCTCATCATGATGCAGTTCAGTGTGCCTCCATTGCGTGCCTCGTTTGTTACCAGAAATATTCTTCAAACGGACTATTAACAAGGATATGAATACAAAAATAGTCGGATTGAAAACCAAAACATAAACTGCGGTTAAACAGACAGCGGAAACTGACTTTAAAAAAAAAATTATGGGGTTTAAAAGAATTGTATGCCTATTTTTCTTCGCACTCGTTTTAGTCAAATAAATTAATACATCTTGAATTCACATGAATTGAAAGCATTATCGCAGAAATGTTAGATAGAAACATCACATCGCACATTCACATTTAAAAAGTAATAGGGCCGTCGTCACTTCCACTGTCGATATAATGGAGGGGGCTCCGCTTTCTTTACTGTTTTGCTGTTTGCCCAAAAAAGGTCGGACTCTGAAAGTAGTGATATCATTCAACCAGGGAAAGGCTGTCAAGGTAGCTGCTAAGCTACTTAGCTGGACAGTATCGTGAAAACGTTATTGATGCATCTTTCTCTCTATGAATGGTGGACACTTATCCTTTAACGTTTAGTTTTTCTTTATTCCTGCACCTTCCCCTTACATTTTCCGAAGTTTGAATTTCAGCCGCGTTGGGATTTATCCTCAACATGACAAAATAGATCAGCTTTTTTATACACGAGCCGATCATTAAACAAAACTAGTCGATACCAAATCCCAATCCCGATAACCGGTCCCAGTCCCCAATTAACAGAAAACTGTAATACTGAGGTATGTCTTTATAAGAAAATTACTTTTGAAAGCATTGCATACATAAAGCATAGGCCTAAATGCACATAGTTATTATTAAATATTGGTTTAAAATATTCTTGCGTGTACTATACAATCATTTTAAAACAGAAAACCCCCAGTAAAATTTAATATTTTGCCTTAACAATAAGAAATAGCTGGTTGGAGTTTGGACCATTGGAAGGCTGGTGAAAAAAAACAAAAAAATGATGTATTTGAACGTCAAAATCAGTCGACGAGAAGGAACAATATTTACAATTTGGTTTATTACCGATCTACCTGGGTTTTGTCAATTCACGATTTCGGTAAATATAGGTAAATATCGACTTCGATAACGATCGGAGTCGGTAATCAGGATCGGCCCAGCCTTACAAAATATGTTTCTAGTAGCTCACAATTTACAGAACATGTCTGCTACTGAGGTTACCTCTTTATCATCAACAATCACTTTTGCAACGTAAAATAAACTATGACGTCATAGGCAAACTACAATATCGTTGTTGCTGGCTCTTGGGTCTTGGCTATTGACCCATTTTGTCAACCTGATGGTTCGTTAACCCCATGTCCGATTCCTGGTTTTTTTTTATATTAACCTTGTCCAGACACCCGTGCTATTCTGCATGCAAAGTTTGTTAGGAATATACTTGTAGTTTTCGCGTGATGCGCGATGTAAGATTACATTGGAGTGTGATCATAGCGGAGCTCTGCTCCAAATAGAGAATTTCATCATACATATAATACGCCAGCAACACCGGACGCGAGCGAAGATACGCCAGCAACAGCACCAACAGGCGAGAACTACGCAACTACGCAATGCTAAGTCAAGACGCAACGCCTACGTCACGACGCAACGCCTCTGCCACCAACCCCATCTGCCGTCGCTAAACGGCAGAGAGGGATAACCAAGGTCATAATAATAGCAGCGCCAGCAATACGTACGCGTCAATAGAGGAAGAGTTGGGAAGGTGGCCCCGACAGCCCTTTGGCTGTTTAGCCTTTTTTCCCCAAACTTAATCCCAATTTCAGTCATATCTTGCTTTCCCAATTGTGCTATTTTGATGATGAAACGAGGGAATGGTTAGGGTTTCCTTTGGTGGGTATTTTCTCTTCGTGATTTTTGTACCCAACTTTACATTTCTTTCTCGGGCCCTTTTTTTTAGGCCCTTTTTAGAGCCTCTTTTTTTTTTAAATAAAGGGTGAAACGTGGGTTAGCTGTGCAATGTTAACGGGATTTAAGTTAAGCTGATTTCGTTAGGCCTAACATCGTCGGATCTTTTTCAAATTTAATAAGAGAATGTATTTTGACCTTGGGAGTTCGTTTTTCGGGTTTTGGGCGTTAATCCCGTTTTTAGGCGTATTGCAATTTTACTATTCAGTAAAAATTCTGGCTCATAGAAGCCAGTTTCAATTTTCAATGTTGTGTATAAAAACAATATTTTATGCAGTTTTTTCCCCCCATAATCAACTTTTAACACTAGGACCCGTCATTTTTGACGGGGATTCAACTAGTTATGAAGAATATTCCTCAAAATGCTTTAATAGCAAGAGGGTTGCATATTTTAGTCAACAGTTTGAGTGTTTGATTAAGAAAAAAAAAACGTCTTGTTTTCGTTTTGTGTGAGCTGTACATAAAAAGTAAATGTATAGTTAACGATTGTTACGGTTTTGTCACAATATGGTAGAAATCTGGGTTTACTATTCCTCAATTTTTTTTCAGTTTATGTGGGCATTGCCATCACATTTCTTAGAATAGTATCAGTGAAATTTTCTCGAATGGTAAGTGGTACTCTTGATTTTCAGGGTAATTCCCAACCCTTTTCCAGAGCTAGAATTTTCTACAATTATCCCATTAGGCGCATGAAAAAGTTCCATACGAACGAGTAGCATTGGGAAGTATTAGATCTCTGACCCCAACATATAACTACAACCCACAAGAATATTGTACTGCAGAAATGCATTCATTAGATGAAATTTTTTAATACGACTGGTTTTCATGACGAGTGAGCTCAATCCGTAAATAAATTGGTCTATAGAACTGAGGATAGTCTGATGCTGGATCGAGTCTTGGCAACCGTCGAATTTTAATTTTCAATATACATACTATGATTTAAATTAAACCCTACCACATTAAATTTCAGTGTCGTATGGTAATGTACTTAAAAAACGTTTGTGAAGTATGGGATTCGCATATGCCTTAGAGTATGTGCGTAATAATAGTATAAAGTTGCGTTTCTAGACCCTTATTAATCGCCGCTAATATTCGGAGTGAAGTCTCATTTGCGTGACGTCACACTTCATCAGGCCCCAAGCGCATGCGCTTAACAAAGGAAGCTCACCCTGGTTGCTATGCGGCTGGTTAGATGTACTGGTTGTTACGCTCTACTTAGCATAGCTCAAATACAAAGATTCTCTCCAAACTAAAATCAGTGTTGTTTTTTTTTTTAATATGTTCACCTTAATATTTATGTTTATAAGTAATAAAGTAATAAACGATGCTGCAGTTTGAGAAGTCAGTGTAATAAAATATAAGATTTGAGTTTCGGTGTAACTACTCATTAATGCTCAATACTCAAGCAATTTACTCAGTTCCATAACAATGCCTCCGTGGTCAACGGTGGTCGGATCCCAAGGTTCTTCCACTGTACGCGAATCAAATTTCCGTTTTGAATTTGTGTTTTGCATCACAAGTTGGTTCGAACAGGTATGGTTCGCAAAATCAGAGCAGTGGTTGAAGGATAAATGAAGAGAAACTCGCGCCTGATGCGTGAAACCACAGTGTCATATAAGATCAATTTTGATTTTCAACAAGTATTTTCCTGTCATGGTCACCTATACAAAAAATAAGCCATGATACTCCAAGATGGAGGATTATGTACTATGTCACCCATTGTGGGTGCTTTTACTTTGTATGTTTTCAAGTTTTGTAAGTATCTTGTGTCTTGCTGTTGTTTAGTAGACTTTTGGGGTTGGCATACATAAAAGCACCCACAATGGGTGACGTAGTACACAATCCTCCATCTTGGTAAAACGTCACATATGGCATATATGTAATAATGCCTGATTTTTTGTGTTGGTGACCATGACAGGAATACATGTTGAAAATTAAAATTGATCTTGTATGACTCTGTGGTTTCGCGCATCAGGCGTGAGTTTCTCTTCACGTCTGGTCATAGTGATACGGTGGCCGCCGTTTAGTTTCTGTTTCACGTGAGCGGCACGGTAGCCTTGGCTACGACAAGATGGCGAGGACTCTGCTTGCCTTTGCGCAGTTGAGCTGAGCACAATGGGGCAAAGAGCGGAAGTCACGTGACTGATGAACTGTGACGTCACTAACTGTGCATAGCTCAAAACTACGTTAGCTGTCTCTTGCCAATGTGATTGAGAATACAGTTATAAAACCCACTCTTGTATAATTAATATTCGTGCTAGAAACTTCGCGTAAATTGCAAACTTTTAAAAATCACATTAAGTAATGATATACAAATTTAAACCGTAGAGTTTAGTTTTCCTAACTACGGACCGTTAAATGTTCGATTATAATGTATCAGTTCGTTACTCGTCCGTTACTATGACAATTTATATACTATACTCCTGTTTCTTCGGAATAAAACTAGGTAGAGTGGTGAGGGGTCCACTCGTCCATCTGATGATGGATGACAGTAGGAATATACCTTCGACATAATCACTATAATTACGTTGTATTATGCAATTAACAACAGGTATACTGGTGTAAACTGGGGAGTAGTATAGAACCGGAAAGCTATGCCAATGAAAAAGAAGTAATTCTCAGCAAACCAAGTGATCAAAGTTACATTCATGACCACCACTGTATTTCACCCGGTGCTTGCCAGCAAAGACTCATCCTTGCTTTGCCCCAGCGTAATGCAGTTTAGTTTCCACTCATGACTTTGATCACCTGTAAATTATGATATTCTTGCACCAAATTCAGGGCCAGGACTAGACATTTTTTTCTGGAGGGTAGAAAGCTAATTTTTCACTTGTCTTTACCGCAACTTTTTTGCACCTGCCTTCACGATGGATATTTTGCCCTCCTTGAACTTACAGGACAATTTTTTTGCCCCATCCAACTTTATCAAGTAATAACTCTCCTCCTCCTTACTGCCCCAAACCTAGATTTTAGAGCAATTTCTCGCTCCATCCAATTTATGAAGTAATTTTTCACCCCTATCCAATTTATCTGTAGTACTTCACCCTCATCGATTTTACTAGGCATTTTTTGTTGCCTGCACCCAATTTACTAGGCCAATTTTTGCTGCATCCAATTTTCTTAATTTTGTGAACGTCGCATGTGGGCTGGTACTGTACGGCTTCAGGAATTACATGCGCTATAAGTAAGCAGATTGTAAGCAGATTGTGGTGGTTTTGGCTTGGCACCGTAAAGCAAAAACCGAAGGTTCCTTACAGCCGGCAATGGTAATACTACAAGGAGGAGCTCGTGACAGCCTAGCTATTATAGTTGGCAAGGAGGATCTCGGAAGAGCCTATCTATTATAGCCTAGTTCCACGTTTCCCAACCGGTGAGGCGGGCCTCCCTTGGGAGGCGCGGAGTAACTGCAGGGGAGGCACGAGCCACTGCCGGTGCCTTACTGTAAGGATGCATTTACGCAAAGAATCGCCTGCATTTTAGCAGCTAGAATTTAATCGCCGATGGAAATATGTCGTTGCCATGGTAACAACGCTACCTGGATTAGCTGAATCCGACATCGTTTAAGTAAATGTTTACAATCTTATAATCACTGACAATAAGACAAAGAATTCCTCCTGATGGAATAATTCCTCCAGACTCTTTTCCTTGCGAGACGGTCGAGCTAAAACCACCGCCATATTGGAATTGCAGGCGATTTCTAGCTTCTAGCTGCGGGAATTTAAAGGTGAGTAGTTGCGTAAATGCGCCCTAAAGATCAGTAACGACTTTTTAAAATTTTTAAATACGCATCACAAAAGAAGTTAAATTGTATGAGGAAGGTGAAATTTTTATATTTAATTATCTATAGATTTTTTGCTCAATCTACAGCCATTTTTTACCAAAATTCTAGAAATTTTTGTTATTAAGTGGTAACACTGCCTCATCGTAGTGAAAAAAAAATTGCACCGCTATTTTGTTTTTTGGGGAATATGGGGGGGGGGCATTGCCTGCTAGTCCCAATGGGGAGGAATACTGCAGAAAAGGTTGGGAACCACTGGTCTAGTTATACTGTGACAAAAGTAGTTAGCTTTTTAATACAAGTTTAGTTTTGTTCACATTAATTTGACAAATTTGTTTCATGATCCTAGGAACTTCCGACTGGAATTCAATAGGAAAATTATCCCTCTCTCCAGGTGCTATCGCTACGTCTGGGAGCACATCAAACCTCCAAGCCATGTCCAAATTCCCTTTTGTGTTTCACAGTAGTACTGAGTTATAATTCTTTGTAACTTCCAATTTCTGGTGTACGTTTCACTGTAGCAAAACTGGCGCACCTGGGAAGGGATATATGAACAATCGTGTAGGCTGTAGGATAGAGAGCGGAACCAATTACTGTCATCTCTGGTCTTGGCTAAAGGAATTTAATATAATAATAATATCAGTTTGTCACAATAGCAACAGGTCAGGCAAGGACCCTAGGATCACTAACAGCCAGCCCAATTTAAAAACAGAAGACGGTATCATATAAAGATATAGATTTGGCCGCGGGAAGGTCAGGGGGATGAGGAATGGGACACGAATGCCTTACCACCAAGGTTAGACCTGCCAGGGGCTGTAAGGCCCCCGATGGCATCGCCAATCGTGTTGGACACAGGAGGTGTAGGATTGGCCCAAGTAAAAAAATAAAAAGCAGATGAACAAATGAGATGGTTAAAAAACATCGTTATATAAAACAAGGTATGGTTATGGTAAGTACTAAAAACAAAAGCATCCTCAAACTGGGAATTGTCACCACCAAAAAATAAACAATTCTGAATTAAAAAGCCCGTAAGATGCATGAACTCTAACGTTCTTTTGTAATAAAATAATATATTAAAAAAATAACCAGTTTACCACCCCAAAAGTGAATGGAAGACGGAAGGGCATGGGCCCTTTTACATCATTCGTAATTAGGAGAGAGAAAATATATAAATTAAAAGAAAAAATTTTGATGGTTTTTTTTGCCCAAATCGAAGTAGCTATCCTGGAGGTAGGGGTCGTTTCAAGTACTCAGAAAGGGGTTCAGAGCCTAGCATCCTGAGAAATGCAGAGACCGTTTTTGCTCTGATGGTCTCTTCCCTCAGGTTATTCCAGATCGGCACAACCCGCACTGAGAAAAAATGTTTTCGACAATCAAGCCTGGAAGCAGGAACCAAAAGTTTAAGTGAGTGCCCCCGTGTACCAATAGTGCTGGTTGACAAGTCAAAAAAAGGGAGGTCCACGGCAATTAGATGGTTTAAAATCTTGAACGTAAGAATTAAGTCAAATTTTATTCTGCGAAGTTCAAGAAGCTCTAGGCCTAATTTAACCAGGCGCTCCCGATATGTTACCTCTCTGAGTCCCGGGAGTCCCTTAGTGTAACGTCTTTGTACCTTCTCAATTAAGTCAATGTCGCGCGCAAGGTAGGGTGACCAGACAGGGGTCGCATACTCGAGCAATGGGCGAACGAAGACTTTAAATGCCCAAATTCTGGTTTCAGTGTTTCCAGAAGAAAAACACCGTTTTACAACCGCTGCACGACGATACGCTGCAGCACAAATCGTCTGGCAGTGAGTGGACGATTTCAGGTCACCTGTAAACGAAATTCCAAGGTCTCGGACTTCCGTAGATGATGGCAACAATTCATGGCCCAAAGAGTATGTATTATTTCTATCGAGTCCACCCATGTTGAAGACATGACACTTGTTTATAGAGAGAGGGAGCTGCCAACCCTCTGACCAGTAAACTACTTCCTGGACAATGTTATCTAAGTCCATGGAAGGGAGAAAGTCTGGCACCTCCCCTCCCACCTTAAGATCGTCGGCAAATTTGAACCCGAATGTGTTGCACCTCTCCAAATTAAGATCGTTCAAGTATAATACGAAAAGAAGGGGGCCAAGAACCGATTCCTGTGGAACACCACAAGGTACACAAATCCAGGCCGAGGATGAATTCTCAATATGTACCCTCTGGTGGCGGTCCTGGAGGAAGGCTGCAATCCAACCCTTTAATTTACCTGTTATACCACAACAGTCTAGTTTGAGAAGAAGTTTGCGGTGAATGACCGACTCAAAAGCTTTTTTAAAGTCGAAGTATACGGTATCAGAAGAAACCCCAATGTCACGAGCGCTAGTCCAACGATCCAGAACAAGTAGTAACTGGTGAACAGCCGACCTACCAGGGACGAAACCAAATTGATCTAGGCTAATCACAGACTGTTCTTCCAAGAAACCAACCAAGGCGTCCCGGATTATGGATTCCATGACTTTGCAGGCCACACACGTTAGGGCAATATAGGCCTATAATTTAGAGGGTTTGAGGGTGACCCCTTCTTGAAAATTGGAATAATGTTGGCTTGTCTCCACATTGTCGGCAAGCTACTCTGGGAGAAGGAAAGGGTAAAGAGTTTGGAGAGAGGGTAGCTAATTTCACGTGATAACATTTTAAGAAGAAAAGCGGAGATGCCGTCGGACCACACGACCTACTTGGTTTCAATTTGTTTAAGGCAGCAACAACAGAGCTTCGATGAAAAGTTACCTGAGAGCAGGTTACATCAAACTTACCAATTTGAGCCAGCGGTATTAAACTAGCTCCATCGTCAGTAATGAAGTTTGAAGCAAAAGAGCGACCAAGTAGCTCCGCTTTACTAACTGTATCAGTTATAAAATCATTAGCGTCTATAAGTGGGGGAATTGTCAGTGAAACTACATTTTTGCGCCTATAAAGTTTGAAAAGAGCCGCGGGACTACCATTGCGAATCACAGCCGAATCTATCATACTATTCCAGGTTTCCACTGCCTGAGAATAAAGAATACGTGCCTTGTTATACACGGTTAAGGTTTGTGGCGTACGGTTTAATTTATATATTTTCCACAGCTTAAGTTTGCGCTGGCGTAGTATAATAATATTTTTCGGGGTGAAGTTCTGTATGTTTACCAGGTTTGTGTAAAACCTGACACATCTCAATGTGCCCCTTAAGTATATTATGGAAGGCAATCCAAGCATGTTCAATGTTGGAATGAACCTCGAAAACTAAGCTATCCCAATTCACCTGTGATAAGGAAAGTTTAAGTTTATCAAGGTTTAAAGCAGAGTTACTAGAACCTGTTGATTTTGACATCTCTGGATTACCCATGACCTTCTGCGAAAGGTTTAAACGAAATCCAACTGTGCAATGATCACTGTTCCCGAAGTGAGCCCCCACCTCCAGATCAAACACCAAAAAGTCGTCATCAGTAAAAATTAAATCAAGAATATTTCGACCCCTTGTTGGGTGATCTACGAGTTGTCTAAGCCCCAGGGGTGTAAACAAATCCAAAAAATACTCGTGGTGGCAGTCACCAGTCTGGTTGCGTTCCCAGTCGATGGTGGAGAGATTGAAATCTCCCAGAATGATGTTTGAATGCCCTGGATTAAGTACCCTTCTAATAAACGTACACAGATTAAGTATGTCGAGATCCACATAGCTGTTTGGTAAGTAACACAGAATAAAAGAGATTTTTTCGCTCGGCAAGGTTAAAACAAAACTCTCGACTTCATCCCCCACCTCCACGATAGCCAATGGGATATTTACTCTATGAAGCACAAGCAGGCCCCCACCCCTACTACCTCGAGAATTATGTGGCAAAAATTGAGAACTTCGGATCTGGAGACAGGTGGTCCGGATTACTGCATGTAAATCCTGTAGGAACTCTTCATGTACTCATGATTACTAAAACCTCTTTAGTCCATTGAAGACATTTGGGGAGATTTGAAATGATGCTCTGCAGTATTGTAATTTTAATATTGTTTTTCTTACTTTATGATTAGTCGTATTGATAAAAGTGGTGTGTACCTTACTGGTTAAGTGCTGGTTCGCCAGCCAAATCATCGAAGTAATTAGGGGCTTACTGTACTGAATTATTACTAGGATATGCTTGTTGATACTGGCTTATTTTTCCAAGTCGGGGCCAACCTTTACATTATTTGCAATGCTTTCCATATTTAAATATCCATTCTTTAATGTTAATAACGACATGGTGGAAAATCGGGGACTCATGAGGCATCCACCTGCCACACCCAATTATGAGAGATTATTAAAGGTAGCCCTGAAGCAGTTCAAAAAAGGGTGGAAGGGGCGAAGAATAATACGTGGTAATCCTGGAGTTGCACATATTGGATTTATAGAACTTTTCTAATTCTGTTTTTATTCAGGAAATTGAATTGGAATTTTTGTTTTCTGCTTTGTGGTTTGATGGACGACTCAATAAAAATGCGATAGAAGAATTTGCAAGGACTCATGACATTGTCATGTTGCCAGAAACCTGCAAAAAACGATTATGGGTACCTTACGTACTATTCACGGAATGCCAGTTATGTGGAAATGGATATGCATTAGGAGGATCTCAGTCATCACAAGAAGTACTATTCAGTGTAAAAGGCCCATTGCCATCACTGATATCAGGCTTCCGGTTAGTATTTTGTATAATTATGACTGTAATATTAATGTACGTATATTATGCAAAACTGGTATAAAATGGCTGGGAATTACAATAATATTTCGGTTGGATTAAATTTCGGTGAAATGTATGATTGGTTTGGAACCAACGACTGCCTGATCCTGTAGCTAGCATCACTGTGTGTAAAACCAACAGAAGCAGCGTATGAACGCGGTACATTGTTCCACCGAAAATTAATTCAGTAATTATTTCCGTTTTTAATGTGAGGTTTTTGCCTTTTCACTTTCATTGACACAATTATTAGCCCAAGGTCATTTTGCTGAAATGGCAATCAAAACCTTGAAAATTTTGTTTAAGGACCATGCGCAGTGACCAATTCACTTGCTCTAACACATGTGTGGTTTGAGAACTTCACCAACATTTAAATTATTAAACCTACTCTAGATGAGTAGCATACTATAATACTGTAGATATAGCGCCGTAAAAGCAATAGAAGGTGCACATTTACTAACGTGTTCAATAAACAGGAATATATCATTGCAGACGGCATTCCTGGTCACTGAGCACTTTAGTACACGTAAACCTTCTATTACTTTACAACCCTGTATCTGTAGTATGCTATTCAACATCGATTAGGTTTATTAATTTAGAGTGTTTCATATTTACCAGATACCCAGCCAACATTTAGCCATTATTTATCATGTTTAGAATGAGAAAGCCTGCCTACCATTTATCAAACATTAAGACAGGACCGAATATGGAAAATACACGTTTTCAGAAATACATATGCCTTGTGTTTTCGCATTCATTTGAATTCAAAACAAGTCTACGGAGCAATTTCACTGAACTGAATTTACTCCGTAGACTTGTTTTGAACTTATTTCTTGAATCTGGTCAAACGTTAACATTGTCCTCTTCATGCCACAAAAACCTCTTCTTTATTCAGTTTGTATGATTCAATTTTGCACACAGTTTTTTTTTACAAAGAAAATTATTATATACCAACGGGAACAGTTTTTTTTCCCCCACCGCTATCCAGTAGCAATAATATTGTCGTTCTGATTCTATTTAATGCCACTAATTCAGCTTATAAATAAATAATAAATAACTTGTTGCATAAGCAACTTGAGTGGGAAGGGCCCATTGCGGTCCACTGACTCCAGCCAAACTTAAAATATTTAAAGGGAATCAATAAAAGGAATCAATAAAGGAATAAAAAAGTAGAGTTAACTGTGAGGAGAGCTGATGATTAAAGAGGCATAGTCCGTAACCTTCAGCTTGCTACAAGTGAAATCAAAATGCTTGCATAACTGACATTAAGCAATTTTCATGGTATCCTTTAAAATACCAATCTTTTTTCGGAAGAAAAATATGTATAGTACCAATAAACGTCATAAAGAAATGTAACATGCAATGTCTGAGAACAAAATATGCCTTCAATGCATGCCTTCTTGCTTGTCTGCGTGAAGTCAATAAATATGATGGTTCGCAAATGAAAAGATCCTGCAGTGTTGTTTTTGCCCGTTTTTGTTGTAATATTTTACCTTTGATAATGATCTCAATTTTTTACGTTATTCGAAATATAAGGTGCCTTGTTTTTAACCTCGTTTAATGCTTAGTGCTCCATATATACTTTTTAAACCTGCCTTGCCCAGTACTCACATTCTTTCCGTAACGCTTTAGTAGTTATCTATCTAAATCAAACGATTACTTTATGACTTACTTGTAGCCATTTAAGAGTTTAATTATTTTTATACATTCAAATTAACTTCCAGTTTTTTTATCACTATTTTTTTCGGGGTTGGGTTGGGAGGTAGAGCTGGAGAATTTGAACAAGCCATCATTATGCATATTCTTCTTCTCAAAACGTTTTTCGTGTTGGAAGGTAACATGCTGTCGCTCTTTCAACTGTATTTTATTGCATTCATTTACGTTTTCAGGAAGACAATGTCATTCGGATGTCATTACGATCTTTCCTATTATCCTTTTGATGTCCACAGATGTAGCATTGATATTTTACTAGTATTACGTAAGTAATTCATTATCTATGCTTATTTAGGTGCTGAGCCCAACTGAACAAATATATAAACTAGGAACTGCGCCATCGTGGCATTTACTGTTTGGGATCACCACTGCTTGGTGTTAAACTCGAAATGATTTTGCCAAATAATAGTTCAAACAAATTAAAATGACCTCTCAGTTTAGGATAAGAAGATGAGCTCAGAACTTTTAGGATTTTTAGGAAATTGTTGTAGCCCACCCTACGTATTGCAGATAATAATTTTTGTTCATGCCATCATTGTTCGAGCATGCTGGTGAATTATGTATCTTTTTGGTTTGTAACTTGAACTACCAACATTGCTACGAAGCAAATGATTGCACGTAAAGAATAGTTTTAAAGACGGGAAAGACAAAGGCTCACAAGAAATAACTAAATACATATGCAAACCTATTTGTGTTGCCTTTTGGACTTATATGTCAGACTGCCTGAGCGGGGAATCGAACCCAGGACCTTTGAAATCAAAGGCCAAGGTCCTATCGCTGAGCCAGACTGACACGGCCAAAAGGAAACGTCCATAGGCAGCCTTTAACACGTGCATATATCTGTAACGATCTTAAATGTTCTAAAAATGACTCCACTCAGTTTCCATATTTTGCATACGTCGTATTTCACTGAACAAACCGTGCAGATTTACCAGTTTTCGTGGGTGGGTTATTTACAGGTTTTTATTGCACGGAATTCGCTAAAACTTTCAAAAATGCATGACTCAATTTCTTACTTACACTGAATTTCTGTTTTGACATGGAACCGTTTCGAAAAACTGGTTCCTGTATTTTTTTGCACGACTGTGAAACTGACCTTCATATGATTATTTTTTTATCTGATAGTTTCGACTGATAATACAACTGGGAAAATAGAAGACCTTAAAATGTTATATCAGCACCCAAGAGAAAAACTGATACTTTCTGGAATGCCCTCTGAATTTTCTTTCGACAGTGCATCCGTGGAGAACGTCTGTTCAGAAAGAAGCTATGGTAAGTAAAATTGTTCAGTGCTGAAACAGTTTAATAATAATAACACTAATGCAATTGTTGCTACTGCAACTTAACTGCAAAGTGCCCTGGGACACTAAATTATTACAGGAAAGTTAAGATTAGTACGAGGACACTGTGCACTGTACTATTTGCTGACAAACCAGACAGTTCAACTTTGCATATAGAAGACATTTAAAAAGTATGGCACAAATCGTAAACGGCAAGAGTGTAAAAATGTAAATACTATAGATGTAGACACCTGCAAATTGTTCACCTGGTTACAATCTACGTAAAGTAATAACTTTTCTAATTGTCTAATTATTATCGCCAAAATTAAAGCAATGCCAGACTTCAATTGAAATAGTTAATTGGCTGCATTTGTTTTAAACTTTGAGAACTCCATATCAAATAAAACTTGTGCCTAATTTAGGAAGTGTCTAAGAATTACAATTTTTGAACTAGCCTTGCGTGTTGTCTGATATGGTGGTGTCCAAGTCAGAATGATTGATTAATCCTGTTATATGAGATTGGTATAAAAACAAACAATAGTAAAACACACCAATGGCCAAGAGACAGCGGATTACTTATAGGGAGCAACAGCGTATTGGGCAATCTGCCATTTGGGAAGCACGTGGGAAAAACACTGGTAATATTGCAGACATTCCACACACCACTGTTCAGATAGCCGAACCATTACCAAGTTTTCTCTTTTACCGGTTGTTATTTTAAATGATGTAAATTAGTCTACTTGGAATGTGTCCACGATGATTGGCTGGCAGCATCCCCTGAAAAAAAATTAGACGCGATAGAAATAAGAAATGGAGACTTTTGGGGAACTTTTGGTCGTGGGAACTTAGAAGGCCTGAATTTTAAACCTATATTTTTTTTTTCAGTAAAAGCTAAATCGATTGACCACTGTCTGAAGTACGTCATTCGTTTCCATCGCATTGCTGCCTATTACCTGATGCTAATTTACACTCCCAGCTTCATCATTGTTCTCATATCCTGGATTTCCTTTTGGATTTCGATAGAAGTACCAGCTCCTCGAATAACTCTTGGATTAACTTCTTTGCTGACTTTAACAACACAGTTCACCAATGCGCAAAAGGATCTTCCACCTGTTGCCTACGTCAAGGCCTTGGACGTTTGGATGATCATGTGCACCATCATGGTTTTTGCATCCCTGGTTGAATTTGCTTTGGCTTACGCAATAAAATTCAAAGTGAAGCCAAGCAGACCAGAAAATAAAGTTAATGAACCAAAGGTTTTCATGGCAACCTACAATAAAGTAAGTAAACGATTTTAAGACTCAACAACACTTACTGGTTAAGGGAAAATTAGTCTTTATATGTTTTCACACCACAATTCGAGTATTTTTTTAAAATTATTATCTTTGAACATTCTGTTTACTCTTTTCCTAGAATGAGGTAAAAGTTCCGGCTGTTCCTAGACATTTTTGGAAATCCGAAGGCGAGATCAAGAAAAAAGAAGTCAATTATTTCGATGCCAAAGCTAGAGTAATTTTTCCTCTTATTTTTGTCGTATTCAACATTATCTACTGGCCATACTACGGAAGAGGAGGTCCAATAACATCTCATATTGACTAAGTTTCGGTGTCACTGTCATGAATTTTGTTAATTTTTAGTAGATCAGTGTTAGCGTGTTGGACTTTCTTTAGATCGCTAATGTAACTCATGATTAAAGCTAACAATTTATTTTAAGCACTGATGATTATAAAGCAAACAATTTATTTTAAGCACTGATGATTATAAAGCAAACAATTTATTTTAAGCACTGATGATTATAAAGCAAACAGTTTATTTTAAGCACTCATGATTAAAGCACGCAGTTTATTTTCTTCAGTCACCGCGCTGTGTTAACCATTCAAAGAAACTAGTCATACATTCAGCTTCCACCGCGAAATGACCAAAGGAAAGTGTGACGTCATTTCGTTCCACGCGAATCGAACACACCCAAGTTGGCGTCTACTGCTAACTCGTTGATCCAGCCAGGTGTAAAACCCTAACTCTAACGTCCACTAAACATCTTCTAAATCTTACATAAGTTGTGTCTATGCTTGACGTACTATAGTAGTAACTTGCAGATACTTATCAAAGTTAATTTTTTGCTTAGCTCGTTTCTGTCTCCCTATCGAAATCGAAACAGAACTGTAACTTTTGCCGTTTATCTGAGGACAGCAGTGAAGACATGTCTGCGTCATCTAACGAAAAAAAAATTACGTGTCATGTTGTAGGCTGGGACATGAATGCTGGTTGGTTGATAACAGTATCGACTGCGTTAAGCGATGAGTTACCACTATACTATCCAGAGCAACATAAACTTACTTTATCATATACGGCGTGTGTATACATATGATTGACGTCCTCTTTCCAGAAAAATTAAAACTATTTAATTCTCCGTTCCTATTCAATATATTTCGACCAAACTTGGCCAGATAGTAGATAGGTATGGAAGGTATATTTATGCCGACTTTTATCAAATTCCGTGCAAGAGAAAGAGTAGTTAGCCACACGTAAATTTGAAAAATATTCATTTGTTGTTGTTGTTCTTGTGTCACACGGTTTCAGAAAAAAACTACTGCACCTGCCTAAAATACGAAACATGATCTAAGCCAGAAATTTCCTTGGGCTTCATCCTCACAGGTACCACTTTTTGAATTGGTTGAGCCATTCCAGAATTACACTGTTTTCCATTGTTTTAACCATTGTTATAAATAGGGAACTTTGCCACTCAGCAAACGCCAGATTCATTCTTCGTGCACGTGTTACGTCTTTGCTAAAAGGTTGATTGTTGTAGGGTTGGTTGTATGATTATAGTAAGTGGTGGAACGTGTTTTTTCCTGTATTCCTGTCTTTCTGATTTCTTTTGAGGATTTTGTGGAGTTAAACATTTTGTACTAAGGAGCGTGCGGTTTGGGACCAATGCTTCTGATGAATAAAATGAAATGAAATGAAAAATTGAAAAGAAAAACGATAGAATGTCTTATTTATTTCGTAGATTCAAGCTTTCAGAGCTGAGTCGAATTGTTTCAAATTGGGCAGCAACAATCGACTGCATGCATAAACCTTTGTAGCGTGACGCCATAGCTGTAAAAAAGGTACACGGATTGCAAACAAAAACGCCAAGTAAGCCGTGATAAAAAGGGTTTTATGATTGAAGTTTCACTTTACTTGTTAAAATGTACACGGATAAAAATTGATGATTTTTAACTGAAATAAGCAAATGTACAATTAAGAAAATTGCATCTGTTTAAGTGCTGTTGTACTTTACGAATCATATTATGTAAAACGTAAACCACAACAGTACTTAAGCCGCCCACACACACGGCAGCCACGTTGCGCGGTCAGTGGTCGTCATGGTCAAACAACACGGCGATGTGCCGCACGACCACGTCCATTTTTCATTGATAATAATATATATACATTTGTTGCAAATACAACCGGAATGGCAAGGACCTGGTGGTCACTAACTGCCATCCGAATTTAAAACAAAAATTAAAAATTGTAAAGTTTAAAAGTTTAAAACGAAGACGATTGCCCGGCTGTAAAGGAAGGGTTGATGGTATAGGGTTGGGGTCACGAATGCCTTCCCACCAAGGTTAGATCTACCAGGGACACAGTGGTCACCGATGGCATTGCCAAACGTGAGGGACGAGTGAGGGGAAAAGCCGTACCATTGTCAATGCTTAAAACAATAAAATAAAATAAATGCATCGCGGTTTAAAGCCTGGCCTAAACCAATTGTCAATCATAATCAAGGTAAAATAAAAATTAAAAAAGTTCATCATAATAAAAAAGCCATGGTCACCAGGAGAGACATGATCATGAACAAGCGGGCATTATCGGGCATACGCCAGTCCAACAATCACCACCCAACTAGCAGGCGACAACATAAATGGGTGTTTTTAAAAATTTGGCAAAGTTAAACTCGTCAAGATGTTGTCTGAAGCTGTTGACGGATGCAGCCGCAACGATCTGCTCAGATAAAGCACTGGGACCACACTGGGACCACACTAACGGAAAAAAAGTACTTCCGGCAATTAAGTCTGGCTGAGGGGAGAAGTAATTTGTAACTATGACCCCTAGTCTGCCCACATGGCTAAGGTCAAAGAATGGTAAATCTTTTTCCAGAAAGTCGTGTAGAATTTTAAATGTCAAAATTAGGTCAGCCTTAAGTCGGCGCAGTTCAAGGGAGTCTAGCCCGAGACGCTTCAAACGCAGATAATAAGGCAACTGTGCAAGGCCAGGCAGCCGCTTTGTAAAACGACGCTGCACCGATTCCAAATGGTCAATGTCTCGCAACAGGTATGGGGACCAAACCTGTGAAGCATACTCTAAAAGAGGGCGAACATAAATTTTAAAAGCACGGACTTTAGTTTCTACATAGCCAGAATTAAAAATCCGGTTTACAATTCCGAGACGACGATTAGCATTTGCCACTATGTGATTACAATGGGTGGTGAATTTTAAGGCGGATTCAAACCAAACACCGAGATCCTTAACTGAACAAACACTCGGAATAATTTTCGATCACGTGGTGAAAAATGAACACGAGCAAGTATGGTCGTCCCGTGGCCGCCTGCACGCCGCCCGGGATGCATATTTTTTTTTCGTAAACAGTTCAGCATAGGCGGCGAAATCGCGTCCTCTGATTGGTCGTTCTCTCGAATGGAAACATGGCGCCGGCGGACGATTCTTGCGAGATAGCATTTCGAGCTAGAACAGACTGTCGCTTCACTTGACTTCCTTTGCCTACAACATACATATTTACCAGTTTAAAATATTAGTAAATACTACAACTCCTGAATCAACCATATATGTAATAACTGAAGCAAGAATCTAATTTTATTTTATCATTTACAACTCACGCTTACATCGCACGTAGCGTTAAGCCAAACAAGGCCAGCTGATCTTGGAGATGCGTGGAGCCAGGAACGTAGCTACTATCTCAGTTGGTCTTGAATTCAAATGAATATAAGGTGATGCATCGCTCACGTAGCTAATCTGTCACGGAGACGACTTTTTGGTTGGTTACTGCTGCTGATAGTAGCTACTAATTTGTCTTCATTGAAACATTAAAAAAAAACATAAAATGATATGCGGTGTTTTCGTGCTCGAACAAACTATCTATAATAATAATAATAATAATAATAATAATAATAATAATAATAATAATAATAATAATAATA
>JAHWFP010219940.1:0-15461 GCA_023313725.1 Lithobius niger | reverse complement strand
TTAAATTTGGGCAATTTGAGAGCATTAAAAGCGATTTAAGCTAATACTAAAGGGAAGTATTTTGCAGATAGTAAGAAACGTAATTTTAAATGTATGCTTCTTTAAGAAACTAAACTAATATAAGTTTGATCCAGCTGTTTAATTTGCAATATGGCTTTCACAGACTGCCACCCATGTTACACATATTAATATTGGCATCCTTACCACGGCATCTAAGACATGTGCTCCGCAAAACTTACCGTTTACAATCTTCCCGGCATTTAATTTAAAAACCAAGTCGAACTTGTCCAAAGTCGGCTTTTTAAGATGGCGTACAAAAACCACATATTCTGCAACGGGATCATCTGGTGTAACTTCAATGTTGGCTGCTGAACCAGGTTTGATGATTTTGAACTGATGGTACACCATGAATTCAAACCATTTTAACTTCGGCTTCACAACTAGAGGAGCTGCAATAATAAGAATAAGAAGTTTTGAAATAGAGTATTGAGATGAGAAGAGATTAAACCGAGTTTCGATCAAAATGTATGTTTGATGTTTTCTCTCGGATTGAGGTTATCTTGATTTACTTTCGCTTAACGATTCTTATTCCTACAGCAATCTGGAAGGCTATAGGGGTATTAAATTTTCGCACTAACTAATTTACTGTGTACATGCTGGATTTACCACTGAAATAGATGCCAGTTGTTTTGTGTAAGCTAAGTTTGGCGATGTTTCCATTAACAACATTTACTGCCGATACAGTAGTAAGCTGCTGGAGAAAGGTTTCAGTGTCGTGTGTATTTTATCGAAGCTACATCAGTGTGCGTTTCAAGCAGTTGATATTGCTCTAGCTTCCACCGGCTCTTTTAACGATCAGTCGTTTATAAATTATCCTGGCCAACAAACAGAGCAATGCTGACGCAAAGTTTCCTTTCGCTTGTCAGTGACTTGGCGCATATGCAACGTGGCGTTAGCACAGCATACTAAAATATACACTAATTACAATGATTAACCGCACATAGGTAGGCTCTGTTCCCGCATACATCAAGCTTCAGGGCCCAACTATGGACTATGAAAAGGTTCATACTAGCCACACGGCACCCCACGACAGGATTTCCTGTCATGGAGTGCCATGTGGCTAGTACGAACATTTTCACAGTGGGGCACTGGAGTTACACAACACTCTTTAATAAGCGCCTTATGGAGGTCAATTTAAACTTTAAGTACCTGACGAGTTATCCAGTTGTTGAACCTCAGTCCCAGTAGTATTACTACTGTTTCCACTATCATTGCCGGGTTTTGGAGCAATTTTTGCGTTTCGTGGAATAAAAAGGTCAAAATATTGAGTAGAGTTTTTCACATCAAGGCTGGAAATATTGTGCGAAGGTTGACATGTAAAAGCATTGACTTCAATAGTTTGAGTGTTTTCAGAGATGAGATGAAGATTCGCCCCGTTGCTGTAAAGGACTGTGTTCCATGAAATACCCTAGGAAGGAAATATAACATAGGAAGGAAATATAACATTAAAATGGGTATATTCCGTGTTGAAATACATCATATAATAAGAACACTGACAGTCAAACAGGCTCGGTTAGTTTTTAACTAATGTAGGCGCAAACCTATTTCCGAAGTGTCGGGACTTACCTGTCAGACTGCCTAAGCAGGGAATCGAGCTGGCGACCCTTGAGGTCAAAAACCAAAACCCTACCATTTGGTAACACTGACGACCAATGGTTGAGTGGTGGGATCGTTGGTTCAGTTCCACGCTTAGTCTAGCTGACATTTAAGGCCAGAAGGACACGAAACTAGGTTTGCATCCATACAATTAGGAAAAGAGCTTGGATTAATACCTACTTTCAATTTAAAAGCAAAAGCTGCAGACACAAATATCAGTCAAATGATTTTCCACATGTAATGTTATGTATCTCATAGGCTAACAAAAGAAATGTTGAAGAAAATCATCTGTTTTTGTCTACACTTTTTTTTTTAGCGACACCGAAAGCTCATTATTAATATGCAGTGTGGCCATGTAAACATAGCATGCAAGTAAACTCAGGTAAAAATCGGTGTCTGCTGTTGTTGTAATGAATGAAAGCAAATAAAGCAAGTATATATTTATTGGTATTTAGATCGACTTTCAGGTTTTGAGAGAACTAATTACGTTATACATTTTCTGTTAAACAATTTTTGCTCACGACCACTGAAGTGCCGCAACCCTAAAAGATAGGCGCTTTATTTTTTTTTAAGTCTAGTAATTTCAAAGTTAAATTGTAATACAAAGACAATAGTTTGTGGATTCGTACCGCAAAAGCAATGGGTGTGTCTGTCATTGCTGAACAGTTGACCTTTTCTTTACCACCGAAAATTGAGCAAATATCCGGGGGTGTAAAACTGCCACCGCCATCCGCAAAAACAAAACCTTCTTTGCTTTCATTGTTAGCTGAACTAGAAACAAAAACATATAACCCAAATTAAAATCTTTCCAAGGCTTCCAATGGAAGGAAATAGTGCTTACATTCACCAAAATCATCATTCCACTAAGTTCTATAATGCAAAATAGACCGTGTACACAGCATATGTTGCAGGTCATTAAGGTAATTTGCTTCACTTTCGTACCTCCAACTGTTATTTGTTTGCTTAAGTTGTTTGGTGATAACAATTCACTAGGCCCTACCATACTGCTTTATTTCTGAGATGGGGCAGAAGGCAACTTTGTTGGCAACTGACGAATTTTGACTACACTCAACCATGTTTAGGCAGATTTGACAAGGCATTACTCAGTCATAATTGAGAGTACTGTAATGTTTATTTTACTAATGCAAGTACCTTTACAGACTTTGAAGTTGTTGACCACGCTCCTGCACATTTTTTTTCCCTCAGCTACATTTAGGTAGATCCGTGTAAAATTAACAGTTCCATATAAGAGTAACACAATATTACATTAATATAAATAAATAGTTTTACAAACATTAACGTCTTAGATTACCTAAAAAGTCAAAAATACCAGCTGCCACCGGCTAATTTTTGTTTCTATTGCCTAAACGAAATTTTTCATTATCTGTAAATTTTGCATTCTTGTTCTCGAATGCCGTTTTACCCTAACGATTAACTTGTTTGGAACCTCCCAGCGTGGTAACCTCAGTGCGCATGTGCGCACCCGCCCCCCCCCCCCCCCCCTTTAAAAGCACCAGATGTGAAACGATGGCATCTTTTGTTCCTCTCGATTTGTCACGGACTGCTTGCTGGACAAAAGCACAGGGAAAGCCTGAAGGGAAGGCTTAGGGCCTCAGGAGTCTTAAGGATAAGACGATGGTTTTGGAAGGTCCTCAATTTGACGACAAAAATGGGCCTTAGGTCCCAAATTTGAGGATAAGCGCTAGCCTAAGGTCCCAAACAGTGGGGGAAAGTGTTCCTAAGGTCCGCAATTGAAGATGAAAATATCCTGAAGATCCATGAGGCACAGAAAAAGAAATGCCTCGTGGAATTTATGAACATTCGATCGTATCACTCTCATACGTTATTTGTGATGTATGGCTGCAACTACTGAGCAAGGGTATCACTTCTAGCATAGTTAGAATAAAATTTCTCTTGTTCTTTTATCAGGCTGACCATGGAGAACGTGAACATCCACAGAATATGTCATGGAAACACGCTTTTTAAATTTTGTTTGAAAAAACCTTTCAGAAATATTAGAATCCGTTACTATTTCAGTATATCTGAAGACCACCTACTTGTATTTTACAAACAAAGACTGCGCCAATGGAGCTTGAAACCTGATTGGTGGTTCATTGACAACTAATGCTGAAAGGAGCTTCCTGGAGACTCTGCGCATAAGTTCAGCTGCTCTTTCAACGTCTGTCCTCAACTGAAGGTACAACAAATGACCGTTAATGCTAATAATGTCGGTAACTTAAACTAATTACAAATTGTTTGTGTACACACCTGTCGTTTTTGCTCTCGGATAACAGCGGCTTTAAGTAGATCTTCCATGGTTTGGCCTGGTTTCATATCCTCTGAAAGAATATACCAAGGAAAGCTGTAAGCTCAAGTGCTCCAGATATATTACCTACTCGTTTACTTGGCTTTCACTGGGCAAGAGCAGCTCAAAACAATAGTGGAAATGAACAAATTTTGCAGGTGCTGTATGGCTTGTTTCCTCATAAAACGTTTCCAACATAGAAAATCCTGGCGCACTTGTGTGCATTGAGGCTGCATAGGTTTTGGTTTGCCTAGGCTACCTGCTTATAAAAATAGGAATATTTACAGATTCAATCACATAAAAAATGGAGCTCAGACGCGTATGCTTGCATATGTCATAATAATTATTTAAACCGTGTATTGTCCAACATTAAACCATTTCTTATGCACGAAATTTAATACAAATTTTTTGCAAATTGCCAGGGCGTTAAACTCAGGCAGGGCGTTAAACGTGTTGTCATGGTATTAACCATCAATCAGCATTGGTGAAAGCACAAACACATGCCTGTGTTGATGTATGCGAGTATGTCAGAGGGGTCCTCATCACAGCTTGAAATGTGATATCTCCTAGTCACACACAAAACACACAGGCAAACAAACAAAATGGCCGATCCTGCATGCATCGTCGACTCTGATGTAGGGCGATGAATGTAAAACTGAGTTTAAGACTTTAGCATCCTCAAATGATTTCTAAATCCGATTAAGTCTTATTTGTTCCTGACCTATGTAGTGTAGTAATTGTATTAAGGCACTTTCAATTTTCGCAGAGTTCTGTAATTTCACGAAAGTTATTCTCGTAAATGAGTGAAAGCCAACTCCAACTGAGTCTTAGCCTTAGAGTGGTAGAAATGAGCACAGCAATTTGGTACAAATTCTGCACTCTCATCAGAAAAGGCTGATGGTTTTAAATCAGCCTAAGTTTAAATGAGCAACACCTTGGTTTAAATCAGTATCATAATTAATCCCGCTCTGTTAAGCGGGCTTGGAAAGTAATAGCTTAAACAAAGAGACAGACACGCAGACAGACAGGCAAACAGACTGTGTGAAGTCAATTAATGAAAAGCCATAGTCTAGTTAAAATAGATGGAAAGAAAATCACTCAGTGAGGAAGAAGTAACAACTGGAAATGTAGTTACTTGGCTGAAAAGAGCCAGAATTTGTACTCTCTTCATTGTATTAACGTCTTTGACTCTTATATTGATGGTCAATAGTTGCACGCTTGTTACAATTCTAGTGATTAATAGCTTCCCCATGCCAAACTTGGTCATGACCTGCGTACTATGAAACCGAGAAATTTCTTGAAGTTGTTGAACTATGCAGGTAAAGAAAACACTGTGGAAAGACACTCCTCTAATCTAATTATGACACTAAATAAAAGAATAATTTAGCCTTTTGGACCTCGAAAAAAATTTGGAATCATGCTTGCCTTCACTAGCCTAAAAAGCACCGTTGAAAGAAGAGTATTTATTGTTTCACAACTGACATCAAAATGTAACTATGCACCACTTGACTGTGGCTGTTTAATTTACTGAATACTGCAAGAATTCATCAAGTAGTTTCAGTGTCAGCAACCTGTCCAGCTAAATTTATTTAATTTCATGTGTTTAACATACAATTTAACGTAGACATATCCACTTTTAACCCTTGATTAGTGTAATAAAGTTGGGTACTTACCTATATCGATATCCGTATCATATTCCATTTTGTCTGATGCTTCTATATCTGTTGGCAAGATTTTAGCATCCATGATGCTGTTTTTGTTGGCCTCAATAAGAAAGTAAAGAGAGTTCATTAGAACACACATGTAATAAACAGTTATTTACTTTGCAACGCAGAAATTCACACAGAACATAACAACAACGCTTTATTTGGGAATAAGTGATAATAGAATTTCGCTTTGTAGTGAAAACTGCCAGCAGTAGGCTTGCCAACGCAAGCATATTATTAAAAACATTCCTCGTTGCTTTCGGTTGCCTCGAAAAAACAAACAACATGTGTCTGCTTACCGAGATCATTGCTCCGATAACTTGAATTGAAGCTGTTGTGACTCCTTGAAGTTCTGATGGAGCCGACACCTGCATTTTGTCCAGGGCATCTGCTATTTTCTGCAGAAGAAGTCCAAGTTTGTCCTTGAAAACAAAATTTGTTTTTAATGAAGGTCGCCTGCAATGTTAGCTTCCGGAACCAATAATGAATAATGTTTCCAGTTAACCTTGTAATTTTACTTCTTGCCCCGTTCCATTTTTTTAATACATTTAAAATTCCCTAATGTCACATTATGTAGCTGTTGGAAAAAAAAATTGACTGAGCGAAGTGAGGTCTTGATACTCACTGTATTTCGGTTTTGTGCATCTGTTTGTCGGAGTGAATGGTTTTTCTGTTTGGAAACGATACTGTTCGGCATTTTGTTTTGATTTGGCTTAGATTTACTGACAAGGGAGAGTTAGTGCATGAAAGAAATTAATTTGAAGAACAGTGCTCTTCCGAAATTCGAGGAATAGCAGTGGACAGAAATTATTTAAGTGAGGCAGAAAGCAATGCACAGTGGAGCACTGGCCAGAACTCATAGTTTTCTGTCATATAGGTTTCTGCCCTATGAATATAGAATCTAATGTACAGCAAGCCAAATTTATGCACTTACTTTTCATTCAAGTGATGTGAGCCGGAATTGAACTGGAGAACCAGACTATTACCATACTGCCTTTACTGACACGGCCAATTGTCCACTGGCATAAAGATAACCCACTGAATCTGTTATTAATATTACAACCATGACCAATCCCATTTTTGAGCGCACTGGCTAACAAACACAGACTTTGCACTGATTTCGCTTCGCTCACTCAATCAGTGCATCCACCTTCAGTTGCTCCTCCCGAGGTTAATTTTAATCATGCAATGAAGCAGGAATTGCTCACTCAATCACAATCAATCTCCTCTACTTGGGAGATTGTCTACTTAGTGGCATCACACTATCGCATATGTCTACCGTAATCATCCATCTCCACACATTACTAAGACATACTTATTTGAAAAAATTTACTTTTTTCCTACTTCGAATAGAATAGACATTGTCGGCCAGAGAGTTATACAGCTTTTGAAGGCCCTTTGATTGGACCCTGTGCTCACGATCTGCATCGTGTTTAAATTTTTTTTGGCATTGTTAGATTCCCAGTCTCTTTTCTGTTGCAACTTCCGTAGTTTAGCTATCATGGTGTATTCAAGTAACTAAACTATACATAAAATTCACTGATCAAATAATATTTCACTTTTCAAATATCATATAGTATAAAACTCACTGAACGGTATCCAACTAGCAATCAAGGTTAGTTTATTTACTATTACGATGTCGTTGATTGATTGATTGGGTCAGGGACGTGCAAAGGCCCCCGAGAGGGCAAAGGCAAACTTACTTTTTTGGGGACTTTTTTTTGTGTGTTTTAACCTCTTTTTACCCTCTTTTTGTGGTATTTTAACAATTTCTGCACCACTTTCGTAGTAGTTATTGTCTTATTTTGCGTTTTTTAGGCTCTTTTACACCACCGCTCCCATAAAAAGGGCACGTTTTAAAAAAAGGGGGCACTTCGCCATGAGGGCAGGGGCTCGGGGCCCCCCCCCCCCCCCCTCTCCCTGTGTGCACGTCCCTGGATTGGGTTTATTAGGGCCCTGGCCCGAAGCAAACAGTTAAAAATAATTGCAAGAACAGTTATTTTGTTAAAACTCGAGTGAATTGTTGCGGTACATAAGGACTGAAATAGTAAGCATGTTATAACAGACTTTTGGATAACAAAACAATCAATGGTTACAACAACAATTTTACAGTTAGTTGTTCCATCTATTTGTATTTGTTTGTAATTATATATAAAACTGTTGTATTAATATAACACTAAATAGCCCTTTACTGTCAATGTTAATGTTCACATTTTTGTGAATTCAGTCATGAATTTGTGAAAGCTTTCTAAAAAAAAAAAAAAAAAAACTAGACGAACATAAGAGCCCGCAGAAAAGCAGATAAGTAGACGGCCGCATTGGCACCGAATCCCGCCGTAGAGGTGGGCTCATTTAATTCATAATATTGAACTGATTTCTTACTTTAAACTTAACTTTGTATGAGCTGAAATGTATATCAAACACAAGCCAACAGTACAAAGGTACATAAGAAAAAAATTACAGAAATATTTTATATGAATTTGATGTAATAGGTCTAAGTATCCTAATATTTTCAGTTACGTACGATTTCACCAATGTTCAGTACGAATTTCTCACTGTTTTAAGCCTACATACCTTCCCCCTTGCATCGGTCGCAACTCCGCTTCCTAGGAAGGTGCCGATGGTACTTAGAGTTTGTTGGATATCTTCCAGATTATTTAAACTTATGTCGTCCATACTATCCAAGTAAGTAACAATAGACTGAAAAACATAAGAAATTTAAGATCACATACAGCTTGCAGTGAAAATTAAGACTGCATCTTTGTTCAAATAAACATATATGAGCCAACTATGAATAAACGGATGGGGTAATCTAATTGAAAGGATTTCCTTGAAATTAAAACGTATGCACTTTTTACAGTTTTTAAAATTTTATGACGGATGTTTAGTAAAGGGAAAGGGTTATTCTATGTTTGTTGTGATTACTATGTTTGTTATGATTAGTATTTTATTTGTTTATTTATTTATTTTTTATTTTTGAAATGTAACAAAAAGCACACAAGTACAAAGTAAATGCAGGTTGTTAAAAGATTTATAAATAATTTAGTCAACCCACGCTAATTAATAACCTGTCAACTAAGGTAAATAACAAGAAGCTTAATATATCCACACAAATATATATTTGCAATTGACAGTCCAATTTATGAGGGGAAAAAGACAAGAATAAGTTGAACAGGCCTTTCTCGAGCATATTTGGCTTTCCGTCCTGTTTAATCCCTAATTTCATGCTTTATTGTATGTTCCTTTCGGTTTCACGGGTGTGTGGCCCACAAAGAAGCGTCCCTCCCACGGCGATTGGAAAAGTATATGTTTATATGTATATGTGTGCATGTTAAATGTTGCCTATGGACGTTTCCTTTTGGCCGTGTCAGTATGGCTGAGCGGTAGAACCTAGGTATTTGGTTCCAAAGGTCTTAGGTTCAGTTCCCCGCTTAGGCAGTCTGACATTTAAGTACAAAAGGCAATGTAAACAGGTTGTCGTAAGGGTAGGCATTCCTCATGGTCAGTTACGTTTCATCAAATAATGCATTTCGCACACCATCGCAGCAGGTGTGGAGGAAGGTGCACCATATCTCAAGGAAGAATGTGTCTTCACCGGTGGCACAGTAAGAGTGGCTTATGCCGTGATGTCATCCATGCCGAATATAGCCGATTGTGTTGAATGTGCATTTATTTGCTTGGGCCTCGAGTGATAACTGCTATGTTCCTGGTTTCCTCGCGATTAATTGTAGGGAAGAGGCTCATTCTATGGACTTTCATTCTGATGTTCTGGAGGATTACAACCTATCATTTATCGTGGTGTTGGCTGGAAGCCTATGTCTCTCATCTCCCAGCAGTTTTTGCTGGCGTTATTCAACTGCGTGTGTGCAGAGGGCTCTTTCCAGCTCAGTGGAAAACGGCAGTGGTTATCCAAATTGTAAAACCAGGAAAAGGCCAAACTTCTCCTTCCAGTAATCACCCAATCTTTCTGACTAGCTGTGTCTGTAAAGTTATGGAAGGGATAGTCAGTGAGAAGTTGATCTGGGTACTGGTGTCATGGGAATTATTATCTGTGTCCCAGTGTGGCTTTGGACGGTTTTGGTCAACCATCGACCCAGGGGCGGGTTTAGCATGGTGCGGCAGCACCCCCCTTCTTGCCAGAAAAATTGTTTTTTTTTTTTTTACGATTTTTGTATTTTTTTATTATAAATTTAAAAAGGAAAGGGAGAGAACACGGCATTTTGACTGTGTGATTGTTTTTGATTATTAAAAAGGAGTCGGAGAGGTAAGACCTTCAGGGCACAAAATACACTTTCATATGAAAAATTTGGCAGAGCACCCCCTTTAACAGAATTCTGGATTCGCCCCTGCATCGATCATCTGGTTGCCTTTGAACCAGACATGAGGGAGGCTTTCGCCTGTGTCGACATTTGGTGCAAGTCTTCTGTGACTTGGAGAAGGCTTACGATACGACCTGGTACTACGGGGTTTTCCACAACATCTACAACTATGGCGTGAGGAGATGGATGCCGCTGTTCTTTTTGACACTCTCTCGGGCCTTTCTTTTCATGTACCGTACATGTCGAGACAATTACCTGCCTGTGTTATTTGGAGAATGGTGTGCTTCTGGGAGCTATTCTCAGTGTCATCCTTTTTGCCATTGGGATTAACCCTGTTGCCCACCCAATGAAAGTTTGCCGGCTCCTCCACAGCAATTGGTTGTAGCATAGCAACAATCCTATACCATATTTTTTCCTGGACCTTGTCTCCTGGGACCTCATCTCAACCATGATCTCAACACCCACGTTCGGATTTTGAAAAGAATCCATAATGGCCGCCCAAGGGACATCACCCTCTAACACAACATCTGCCATCACCCTAAACAACACGTTTAGCCTGGCAATGGACATAAACACAGTCCACCGAAATCTGAAGCATTTCATCTTCAAACACAACACTGTCAATTTAAACACCGAAGTTTTCAAGAAAGCAAATCAATCTTGCTCGACGCACAGAGTCGGATTGGGCTTCCCGGGAACCGGGGGATCCCCAGGGAGGCCTCCATTACACGCGGCCCTTGTTACAAGAAAAAAACTTCTGAGATAAAGAATGAATAAATCATAACGTTTGAAAATTTTTAATGAATTCGTATGAAAATAGCATCTGTAAGTTGCACGAAAATATTCAAACTTAAGCCGATTTCTATAGAATATGCCAGCTTACAGGGCTCCACCCCAAAACACACACACACACAAACACTACAGGAGGCTCTGGTCAAAAAAAATTTTAATTTGAAATGAATTTGTATGAAAATTGCGTGTCTAAGTTGCAGTAAAAAACATTTCAAATTCACACAGATTTCTTAAACATACGCTAACTTGCAGCACTAAACCTCCCCCCCCCCCCCCAGTGTTCTGAGGTGCCCTGGGGCCCTGCCTGCAGTAAATTACCGAGGAGACTTCATCCTCACTATCCAACCCTGTTGATGTCCTAGTTGACGAAGGAATATTTTTGTGTGTTTGTGCAGTGTTAATGACAAGCGGCCCCCACCTTAAAATTTCCGCACTTGACCACCGATGGTGCCATGTTCTCGCAACTGAGATGACCACGACTGCACATACACAGGCCTTCTTTCCTCGAATACAGAGGAGTATAACATAATGCCAGAAGCTTCAACTGGTGACCTCAGGAACATGAGTTACGTATCTAGCCAGAGTTGGCCCCATTCCCCACTACCCCCTAGCGCAAAGATTCATAACACCTAAAAATATTGCTTCTTTTAGCCACGTGAGAACCTAAAAAAGCTTGATTTGGTCTGCTGTTAAATATTAAACCTCCTCACGTAGGAGAGTGAAAAATAGGATAAAAATGCTGCATAGAAGACGAAAAAATTTCACATTCCTGCAATAATTTTGCAGACCAGGTTTCACACGGAGGCCGACCGTAACGTGGGTGTATACCCGTTTCTCAGAATCCTGTTTCGCCAATTCTCGTTTCACCGAAAATTAAGCTCTGATTAAAATTCATGGAAAGGGAATTCCCGTTTTGCCGAATCCCGTTTTGCCGAAT
This sequence comes from Lithobius niger, assembly GCA_023313725.1. Lineage (NCBI taxonomy): Eukaryota > Metazoa > Arthropoda > Chilopoda > Lithobiomorpha > Lithobiidae > Lithobius > Lithobius niger. Next base: position 3,746 of record JAHWFP010219940.1, on the reverse strand, counting down.
CAATATATTCTTTAAAAAATGTGACATAGGAGAAGTTAAAGATCCATTCCTAATTGGAAGGAATTTGTGATTGGTTGCATTTTCTGATGTTACGTGTTTAGCTGCTGAGAGAGCGCGGCAACACGAGCGAGGCACATAATTTTTAAAAAAAAGTAATAATTTGGCAAAACGGGATACGGCAAAACGGGAATTGGCAAAACAGTCATATACCTTAACGTGGGTGTGCAACCACCAATGCTTCACATTGGAAAGTTCCACAAAGCAAAAGAGCAATTATACATTTTGACAAACAGCAAACACATAAGTTTTACAAATAAATACGTTATTCTTACGTTTGAAGCTTTCGTCAAAATAGTTTTTTGTTCCTCTGTAAAGAGTAAATAACACGTAATTAACATTTTTTATTTTCACATTTTTACCATAATTCTGACAGTAAGTTAGTTATAGGCTATCTTACCATTAGATATTTTATTGATTTCGGCTGTGACTGTTTCCATTGCCTTGAAAGTCTGCGTCAGAGTAAATTGGTTACCGTCTGTGTTTAGCATATGAATCCAGTCCTGCTTCTGGTAAGCACGAAATTCGGCAACTGATGGCAACTGGGTCTAAGAACACAAATTGCAAAAGTTAGAAGGCTACAAATAACTAAATAATATGCACACAGCAATAAACTTCAAGCCCAGTTTCAACGTCACATGCATTTTAAAATGTACACAATTACCGTATTACCGCCCGGGGTTTTCTTTCGCCCGTGGTTTGGTTTGGCCCGTGGTTGTTTCCCAGTTTTCGGTCGGTGTTGAGTGAAAATTAACTGCGACTGGCTATTTTTCCTCCTGTAAGTTTCCCTTTTCCTCCCATCTTCTCCCACCCCTTTCCTCCCTTCCTATCCTGTTACCCACACAGATGCACTGCCCCACTCCCTGTTTATCGCTTTGGCTTGTGACGTCATTTATCACCATTGCCTGAACGTTGACTGAGCTTGGTTGTTGTTTGGGATGTTGTTGTTCAGTTAATGGGTAATCATATGCTTATTGGTCAAAGACGCAATGCACCCCACACAGACATTTGCCATTCAGGCCCTCCTCCTCACTCTCAATTTATCGCTTTGGCTTGCGCAATCCGTACCGTGTGAAAAATAACTATCCTTCGTGCGTGACGTCATTTAAGACATGCCTCTGCGATGACCGCGTAGAGCAAATTGTTATTCGAGGCATATATTCAACTTCTTTCCAAAGCAACAAAGTACCAGTTTCAACTTCTAACCAAAGAATTGACACACTCGCCCGTTTTCATTGTACGGGTTCTTCTTCCGGGGATCGTCGTTGCTTCATTTCTGCTTCATTCACTTTGGTTTATAATGTAAGATTCCAACACATCCGTCATCTTGAACAATGGAAAGAGGTAATATCTTAACAATGAAACTACGAACGCAGTGCTGATATCCAAAAACGAGAGCCTGAGATTACAATAAGTGTAGCTTCTTGAAGACTTCTAAAAAACACAATCATGTTTACATATCGGATCTTCATGGTACCAGCCTACATTAACTCCACTTTCCTTTACAGATTCAAGTTTTACATTTGAAAAACAACATTTGTTCGTGTCCTTTACAGAATAGTTACAAACTTCGTTCTTAGTCTTGTAACGAAGTGAGATTTTCGTCCAAGCTGTCGACAAATCGCACAAGTCTAAATTTAAAGATGCTTGTCATGCTATTGTTGAACAACAGTGGCTTCTCTAACCTAGCGATGCGTTGTTGGGTGAAGGGACAAGTTCTTATTTCCCTTGTTCACTGAAAGACTATTTTGAAATCTAGCAACAATCACTAAACACGTGCTAACAATGATGGTCAAGGTATATTGGAATGGGTAGATAACAAAGTCATCGTCATTTGTTCCCTTGTGCGCTGTGCGTTTCGACAGTGTGATATCAATTTCTACAGCGTTAGATGTCAAAACTTGTGAAGCACGGGATAACCAATGTTTAAAAGATTTTGGAAACACCTGGCATTCTCCATTATGTATGTGTCTGCAGTGGCTACTGTTTAGGGCACCACAATAAGTGTTGTTGTAGTCTTTGCATTTTTTTTTAACAAATCTTAGAACTTTTGAAGCAAAGATGTTTTGAAGTAGCTTATCTGAATGTTTCCAAGGACGTTATCTAAAACATATTTGAAACAACTTTATATAAATCATGTTTAAAGGTGAGAAGCATGAATGTGGGCTGTACAGCACATATTACTCCTGACTCTTGTGCGCTATCTTATTATTGTCTTAATTATAAAATATCGTAAACATTACTTGTTGAAGTTGAGAAATAACCTTATATTACGCTTAATTTCACAATCACACGAAATTGGGAAGCAACAAGAACACTTGTAGTCTCAAATTCGAGAAGTGATATACATCTGAGAAGTTTTGAATCCCAGGCTATTCAACACCACAACCGAGAGAAGGCTGTGCTGATGAATATCCAGGGACCTCAAACCCTGGAATTCAGTTTCTGATGCTTGGAGAACTCAATCGCCTGCTACGTGAGAAATGGGCGACAAACCCAACGAATAACGGCAACCGCGCTCCATATTCGCAACGTACCCAACAAATACCGGAGGCCGCGCCCAATATTCGAAGCAGACGAACGGTCGTTACGAAGTAGTGAACTGTGTTGTTATGGAGCCTGAAGATAATAGTCGCCTGAACCATTACACCTCCAGGACTGCTGACTATCGAAAATTCGCTGAAATTTTGTTATTTCGTGTGATTGTGAAAATAACCATAATATAAGGTGATTTCTCAACTTTAAAAATGAATTTTCACAGTAGACCATGTGACATTACTTGTTGAGAGTAGATAACCTTTCAGTGTAATAGCTATGCTGCATTTAGGGTTAGATCCAGTAAATGGCATGAAATCTTAACCCATTGCTATGGGTTATTTACTATGTTTTGTCTTCATATCTTGTTTTGTGTTGTTATTGTGTTTGCGTATTAGGTTAATATTAAATTGCCACTTATTTCATGTATGAATAATTGAATATGTCCAATCGTGTCGGTATATATTACTGACCAGCTCACTGTTAAGTACCATGTAGGAGAGTGCTGTGTGCTGTCATGCTGCACGTTGTGTTATGTCACCCCTGGTGGTATTATTTAAGGACTATATAAGGCTCTGGCCTAAGTTAATCAGAAGGAACCCCCTGGATAGAACAGGAGCTTCTACGTCACATGCAGTAAGTAAGTACAGTCGCTGGTGGTAAGGCAACAAATGGAAAACTTTCCTTGTAACATTCCAGCTTTGCTGATGTTGTCCGCTGGCACAACCCACGTTTCTGGTACAAAATTATTCGTGAAAGGGCTCAAGTGCATTCCTGGAGCCTGTGATATTAAAGCCCGTGATATTTTGATATGTTACTGGTCGTCCTATGTCACAAGGCAAGTTTTCTGCTTGTTGCTTTTTCACACCTTGCTACAGTATGCCTCCTAGGACTTAGACGAAATTATTTAGCCACGTCATCTATTCATCTTTGTAACTAATGCGTGGCAAATAATTTTCAACTAAGATTTTCTGCTACTTTATAAACCTAGTGTTAGGATATCTCAGCTGTCAGCTATTGAATTCGGCTATAGTAATCATCCACATTTATAATCTGAGTAAGTATAAGCAAGAATTTATAGGGTTTGGGAGGAGAATTTGTAACTCTAAAAAGTCCCTATTGAAACACTTTAGATCGTTCCCCATTAGTTCAGT
>JAHWFP010219937.1:7680-18266 GCA_023313725.1 Lithobius niger | reverse complement strand
GTCGCTTCTGAACTCGCATAACGGACGGTATTCGTTGCAAGCCGGCAGAGCTAAAACCGCCGTCATGTTGGAATTTCAGATGATTTCCAGTTTCTAGCTGCGAGAAGGCAAAGGCGAGTTGTTGGGTAAACGCGCCCTTAAGGTGATAGCGCACGTTTACGCAACGAGACCTACTCGCTCTCTGAACGCTATCTGCTAGCCAACCGTTATTTATTTACCACTAGTTTCCCCGATTCTACCAAATGAATACGGTAAACGATAAGAAATTAAATGTATTACTAGCTGTACCCCCTAGCTAGCTGTAGCTGAACCGGCTAGCTGTAGCCGGTTCCCGCATACCTAAGCGAAATACTGTAGTGGGCAGTATGGAACGAAAAGGCTGCCCCCTGCTTCCTCCTCCGAACCCCCCCCCCCCCCCTGCGGCCTACCCAGTTGTATGGTCTGATTTTCCCCCATGCCCCCAACCCCTTCCTCCCCCGTCCCCGACCCGGATTCCCCATCCCTGCTCACCCTCCATCTTAACCCCTGCTGATGTCTTTTTTCAATGGAGGACGCTCAATTGCCCGTTTCTCCGTTCTGACACCAAGCGCAATAAATCCAACAACGGTCGTGCATGCAGTGATTGTTACTGAACCAACTTTGAAACTCTTCAAGTCTGCTCTAAGAGGTAGCATTATTAAAGCAATATTGTGTTTGTTACTGATTATTATAGGCCACACCAGTTTGTTTGACATTGTCGGTCGCTCGCCCTCTTTCATTGTAGTGCATAATTCATAATGATGAATTTGCTTGCCCAACCTAAGCGTATTATATATATAGATAAACAACAACACGGATTAAGAACGAAGTACAACAGTAATTTTAAACTTTGCTACAACATTGTTGTCATTTCACGCTATTGCCAAAATGAGCTATTTTCTCGTACAAAGAACAGCTGCTAGCAGTAGTGATCAGACGACGGAGAATAAATAGCTGCTCACAGCGAGAATTCAAAATCAAACATGACGTCCATTTCGGGGCTATCGAATCGAAGACAAACCATCGAATGTCGGGATTCAGAAATCAGTCCTTCGTCTTGTACTGCAGTAAAAATGGTTTTCTTGTTGTCATAAATCGACGCTGTATGTGGCACGCATCGTGCGTTGTGTCACGAGGCATGAAGAGAGAAGATCTGCGTCCGCGTTGATGCCATGGTTACTACGCAATACACAGCTCGGAAGAGCCGCATTCTCCGGTAAAGGCGAGAAGCAGCCAGCAGACTTACCGTAGTATTAACCAAGTAAAAGCTAGTGAGCGAGAAAATTGTCGTTGCGTATAAACCCGCCCTTATGCTGATTTGTCTAGCGTCCGGTGTCAGGGCGCGTTTACGCAACGACTCGCCTTTGCATTTTCGCAGCTAGAAGCAAGAAATCATCTGAAATTCCAAGATGGCGGCGGTTTTAGCTGTCAACTCACAATGAAAACACTGAATAATGCGAGTACAGGAGCGAATGTGAAAATTTGGTCAGGAGGAATTCTTTATCTTATTGTCACGGATTAAAAGACATAAAGCATTTACTCAAACGACGTCGGATTTAGCTGATCCAGGTAGCGCTGTTACCATGGCAACGACAATTTTGCCAATACGATTAAGTTCTAAGTAGAGAATGTAAAGGCGAGTAGTTGCATAAACGTGCCCTTAGGGCGGGCTTACGCAACGACAATTTTCTCGCTCACTAGCTTTTACTGGTTAATACTAAAATATTTTGGCTGCTTCTCGCCTTTACCGAAGAATGCGAGTTTCCAATCAAGTAACCATGGCAACAAAGCGCTGGCGCATCTTCTCCACGTGCCTCGCGACACGACGTATGATACGTGCAGCATGACAGCGTCGATTTATTACAACAAGAAAAGAATTTTTACTTCAGTATACAGACGACGGACTGATTTCTGAATGCCGGCATTCGATGGTCCATCTGCGATTCGATAACTCCGAAGTGGACGCCATGTTGGATTTTGAATTCTCGCTGCGAGCAGCTATTTATTCTACCGTCGTCTTATCACCGCAAGAAGCTGTTCTTTGAGCGAGAATGGTAAATTTTGGAAATAGCGTGAAATGACAACAATGTTGTAGCAACACTTTGTTCCTTATCCGTCTTTGTTGTTTATGATCATATCAAAAACCAAACCTGGTAAAAGGGGCCGCCAAGTTCCGAATGGTTCGGCCCTTCAAAGGAGTGATATCAACACACCAAAACATTCGCCAAGTTAATCGCACCGCTTAATAGTTCGAATGTTAAATAAAAACTAGAACCTTGCTACTTTGGGTAGCAATGTTCAAGTTTTCATTTAACGTCCAAAGTATTATTCGGTGCGATTAAGTTGGCGAATGTTTTGGTGTGTTGATATCACTCCTTTGAAGGCCAAACTTGAGGGCCCCTTTTACCAGTTTTGGTTTTTGATATAATATCAGTCCTTTTTTTAAAATTGTGTATTAGACTCAACTGCACTACCGTGCAGATGTGTAATAAAGAGGCACGTAAACAAGATATTGGTTTTCCACAATTTGATACTACCTTTTGCTTATAGGCCGAACCATTCTCAACTTGGTCACCTCTTTATAAGTTTTTGGTTTGGTTTTAATTTTGTTGTAATTTGTTTTATTTCGTTAGTTTTGGTGTGTTGATATCACTCCTTTGAAGAGCCGAACTACTCTCAACTTGGTGGCCTCTTCACAAGGTTTTGGCTTTGTTTATTTTGCTTTGTTTTTAAAGTTGGTTTATTTTTCGTGAACTGGACGTGAATACAATTTCTTTGGCAACGTTGTTTAGATTTATCGTGCTACACTAGTGTGTGTCTAGGCACGCACGTCAGTAAACACGTTGTCATTGTCTGAACTTTGGCTGTCCAATGATAGACGATGTCGACAATACTAACAATGGTTATAACAATATATTCGTACTGACGTGCCATCCCACGCCGACACTACTAACAATGGTTATAACAATATATTTGTACTGACGCGCCGTCCCACGCTGACAATACTAACAATGGTTATAAACAATATATTCGTACTTACGCGCCATCCCACGCCATCCTCGTTACATCCCTAGGCTCCAAACCATAAAAGGTACGCAGTTCGTATCGTACTGCAGCCATTCGTCCAATTTCATAGCTGGAAGCCTCCCCGTTATCTCGGTGTTGATGAATAATCACCCTATGGAAATTAACATGGGGATGAGCGGACTAAAATTAGCTATAGCTATATGGCTAGCTAGTTACACATTTTCAACGTTATTGAGGATCAGATTTTGCATTGAAAGCAGCTTAGCTGGCATTCCTACACGAGTTAATTTTTGTCAGGTGGGTCATTGCTCTTGATTTCAACACAATTTAAGCTTTTGTACCGCATTATTATTTTTCCCAAAGTACCTGAACTGTGGCCAACTATGCTTCAAGATACAAGACATTAACGCTATGGCGCCGCGCTACAATGGTTTACAACCTCGACAATTGAATTAATGTGATGTTTGTTGTGATGATTGTTGCTAACTTGGCGCGACACACTAGCGTGTGTCTAGATACATTTAATTTGTTATCTATTACCGCATTCCTTTAGCAGAAACGGGAAACTAATGGCAAATAAATAACGGTTATCTAGCAAATGGTGTTCGGCGAGCGAGAAGGTCTCATTGGCTAAATGCGCCCTTACGCAGATAGTAAGGACTGCTAACTAGTGAATCTCTCACGGCCTTGGCTTCTATTCCCACTTTTCTCAGGCAGACGCCTGTCAGTCCGCCCACATCTCCAATCCTCCCTCCCCCCACCCCATCCCTTCATTCCATCTGCAACTCTATCTGTTTAGCCAAAACGCTTAACCGAACACGTACATGTTAATTTTAGACCGATATGATTGTTCACCGTTTTCGAAAATTAAGCAAAAACAAAAGTGAAACCAGGGTTATGCACAAATCATTCTCACGCTTGGAAAGGCCAGAATTTTTTTCAAGGTCGGATGGTTTTTTTTGTTGTTTTTTTTTTTTTTTGTATAATCCATGCAGGTGGCACGAAGCCAACGAAGGTTTACATGTGTCAACAATCTATTTAAAATATAATAATACATTAATAAAACATGTATAGCTCACCAAGCAAAATAAAACATGCGTAGAACGTGCACAATACGTTGCGTTCATCCACAAACAACTAGTTTTAAAGTTGTTAAACCACAAATAATTGTAATCTACCATTAGTGATTAATCATCGTTCTCATATTGTTTTTAACCCCAAAATTCCTTAATGTTAGTTTTAGTTCCGAATAACTACTGATATTTTTAAGACAATGTGGCAGTTCATTAAAATAATTGTAATGCAGTAATCTGCTGTCATTTTGCCATATTTATTTTTCGATAAGTTCAAACATTTTTTTCCCAAATTTTGATTACTTTGAGCCTTTCCAATTATATTTTAACACTGAAACAGTTTTTATTAATTTTTTTCTTTTTTCTTAAAATTAATTTCTTTGAGCCTTAAGTCAGCCGATGCTTGTATGGCTGAACCGGCTCAATTTTGAACATACCAGACTTTTAGAGAAGAAATATCTGGTAAAGCGGGGATTCGATCCGGGAAACCTCCGATCATCGTAAGGGCTAAAAGATTGTCCAGAATTGGCAAGAATAGTTCCCATAGCTGCTGAAGAAGCATGGTAGCCTCTCACGATACCCTGGCCGGCAGTCCTGGCGGAGACTTTGCCAAGGTCCCCTTTCCAGGGGTTCGACCAAATCCGCAAACCTCCAGCAACCAGGCTGAGCTCTCTCACATCTCAGCCACGATGACCATTGTAGCATTGAGGTTTTCAAGTCAGAATTTTTATTTAATTCTATTTCCTGTACTTTCTGATTATTATTAACAAACAATGTTCTTAAAACTTGGATTTGTAATTTTTGTATTCTGGTTATTTGTGATTCGCACGCATTTCTATACTATATTCCTAACCCGTGCCTTATTATTGATTAAATCCAAGCTTGATTAACCAATTTCTTGCTATTGTTACTTAACATTTTGCTAATAACATACAGGTTTGGTACAATTTGTTTAATTCTATTTATAACCGGGTTTAGTGTGATTCAAATTTCCAATTATGATCAATTATTAGTCCTAGCTATTTTAGTTAATTTTACTTTTTTTTTTTAATAAGAGTGTTTATTTTTTCCCCTTATTTTGATATCCTATGCCATAACCTCCTCACACCCGAGGGACTTTAGTATGTTAGCCCTGGGATTCAAACAAACACTCGCTTGGTTTGGAGACGAGGACGCTGACTACTGGGCTGTGCTTGCTCGCTTTACTCGGGGTCCCCGGGGACCGTTCACGGTGCGCCTGCAAACCTACTTTTTGTTCATCTCTTAGATATCCCTTACAAGGGACATTTAGACACACGCTAGTGTGTCGCCGCCAAGTAATAGTAGATCATCCGATTGCAGACATCCGATTGTTAAAAAATAATTCTTGATGAAAAAAAAGCGGCCTACACTACAGACTTGTACCTGATTTCAGCATACTGGTGTAAATTCCCCATTCGGTAGAAATCTTTGCAAATCGTTTGAATCAGTTGTCTTGGGTACAGTAACGAAGAAAACGTCAACACGAAAATGTGGGAACGTGCCCTTCATGGAGAGATCGTGTCCTGAATAACGTTGATTTGTGTTACCGGTAACTAGTAACTAGTCCGCAGGCTCCCACGTCTACACGTGATACAGCTGATCAGGGAAAGTTGGCAGATCTAAATTTTGGCAGACAGGTAAAGCGTCATATGGGGAAGTGCCTTTTTCTAAAATGGGGGTTGCAGCTAGAAGCACGTGGCCCTGAAGTGGCTCGTAACTGCAAAATTATTGTTGTAACCATTGTTTGTATTGTCATCCAACAGTAGATTATAACCTGCTTAAGTGTTACACGCTTATCGTTTCAGTACCTAATTGTCAGAATTCATTGTTGCAAATAGGTGGTTGCATTGGTGGTTTGTATGGTTGTTTTGGGGCGCATGGCAGCAGGCCGTGGCCTCAATTAAAATTCAGAATGGAATGGTTGCAGACATATGGCCTTAGGGCTTCGTCGGGCAGATGACCGGGTGCGGTTAACGCTCCCTAAAACCCTTTGACCCTTTGGTTGCAAAGATGTGGTTGCAAATAGGTGGTGGTGGTTTTTATGGGGCGCATGGCAGTAGGCTGCGGCCTCAATTAGAATTCAGAATGGAATGGCATGGTTCACTAAGAGACGGACCGCTAGTAGCAATATTCTAGTTTTCATTTAACTTTCGAATTATTAGTAGGTGCGATTAACTTGGCTAATAGGATTAACCTTGGCGGCCTTTCCCTGGTTGAATGATATCACTACTTTGAAAGGCCGACCCCTTTTGTAAACTTGGTGGCTTCTCTTATACCAGTTTTGGTTTTGAGTGGATATAAGCTACATACAAGGTACTTTTTTTGTGTCATGTCTAAAAAAACAGTTGCTTTAGATAACATTTCTATCGGCAAAGTAAGATTTTGCCATTCTTGTTTTCTGTGGATTAATCATGATTTTGTTCCCTCATATCTTTGTACTTTTTACATAATGTTTTTTTTTTATGGTTATGTACACTTTTTTAATGATTTCTCGCAAATAATCGTATTTTTTGAATGTTGAAATCTTTTATCATTTTTTTTCTGTATTTTGTTTTGCAGGTGTGCCTCTGACCCACAATGCGGGCATCAGCTCATTGTGGCGTCTGGGACTATCACTTCCATAACTGACTATGTATTCCATAACTGTGTATTACGCTGAAAAAAACTCAACTCACCTCATATGTGGGACCCAGTAGGATAAGGGAAAGCATCCCGGCACGCGAGGACAAGCTTCGATGACCGCCCACTAGATGCCACTATTCTCGAAAACGAAACCGAAAGGACCAGTGTAGAAAATGTGCAACGTGCACTGCCACGTCCCGGGCTCTCAGTACGCATCCGTGTGTTGGGCAGTGCCTGCTCTTTGCATTATAATGTTATAATAACTAAATAGATTCGGAGTTGGGGGAAGGGGAGGAGGGTAAGGGCCATCCGCTGACTACAGCTTCATTTCTATTCGTTGAATTTTCAGGGTAAATGTTCAGTAATGGACAAAATTACGCCACCCGGGCGAAACCGGGTAATTCTGCTAGTAACCTAGTAAAACGTTCCTGATTTTTTTCCCCCGGAATTTGATGCCCATGTGTACAGTTTTGGCTTCACTTTATGTAAACTTGATTACTCCAACACCATTCTTGGATACTATTAACTAATCAAATTATTATGTAACGATCCAAATAAACACACAGTGTCCGTAAACTTTCCTTACAAGGGATCTTCGATTCAGAGCCCACTTTGTCTAGGGAGTGAAGGATGTCCGTTACCCTAAATTACTTAAGCTTACTAGCACTAAATACTAATCCATCTGCTGTTTTTTCACACCACAGTTTTCACCAAGGTTGGTCTCAATGTTAAAGAGATATTCCTCCCAGAGCCATTTTTCTCGATCCACCACATCAAGTACGGCCCCAAAGGTCTATTTACTGACCGTTAGTCAATCCTACGGTAAAAATCCGTTTTAAAATGTGGCGTCTAGGAGATTTTCTGTTGAATAATTGTTAACTTTATTTACTGTGATGCTTTGCGCGCGTACAATAATCAGGACGTTTCACCTCTGTGTGTGCATGTACTAATTTTCTAATAATTGCCACGAAATCAAAAATCTAAAAGACTAATGCGGTAAAAATTAAAATTAATTATTCCAGTAGATCACCGTAGCAAAATCATAAGACACTAGCCTAGAAAATTATAAATTGTGATGTTAAAATACGAGAATCATTCCGGTTTGTGACGACACAATCTTTAAGTTGATGCCGTTTCGTGTACTATTCCCAAAGCCAACCGAGACAGCAGCTACGTTCCTCGCTGTGAGGAACGTAGCTACCACCCCAGCCGACCTTACAGCTGGGTAATGCGCAGATGGCGATCTGCGCGTGGCTGTTACAAGGCACGCGGAATGTTATAAGGCAGGCCGGGTGTACCGTAAGTTTTGAGAAAGTCCTTACTGTAGTGTCAATCACGAAGTAATCCATATTGTGTAGTTGTTAACCCAAGAATTCCGATAGTTCAATTGCTTGCGTAGCAAGCAAGCAACCCCTTTTAAGGAGGCTTCCCCAATGACGTCATAGTGACGTCGCCTAACGTTTTTTTCGTGATCTATCCCCTCCTGGTATTGGAGCACCTCTCAGCATTGGCCAAAGGGTAGTTCAAAGAAGCCCGATGAATAGGAGGCGTTGGAATAGTCCAAATGCCTGAATATTCCACCTCACATTCCCGAGATGAGTCGGAACCTATTTAGCAAGTTCCGCACCCATGTTTGGAGTTTAAGCCTAAAGGCAGCTAGGTAACCCCATTTGTAAAGCAAGTCGTTCGTGGACAAATGGTGTGTTACAACTACTCTAACTATTAACTACTCTATTAACTATAACAGTTAACCGCAACTTCTCATCAATTGCCATTTATAACTTGCCGTTTATAACCGAAGTGTACAGTTGAATGTACGTAGATGACTCAATTCGTCAAATGCAGTGTTTTACAGTGAAAAAACTTCCACTTCAAAGTGAGTTAAAACTCATATGTCAAACTCCGATCACAATTACAAATGAAATCACCAATCCAAACACATCACTACACGCATAGGTGTCCAGACATTTTTATTTGAACGTTAAATCAACAAGCGGCTACAGCAACTACATAGTCGCAACCGGTCTTCTGTACACTTTCCGCCATTTTCGGGTCACTTCCGCCTCATACTTCCGGTTTGTTTTTTATTCATTTTAAATAATTTTGGATGCTGAATCTAATGGTGAGAACCGTTTTCTCTATATGGTACCGTTCCAAAGACGATGGGCTCATTTGGTCACTTACGGTCACATGTGAGCCACTTCTGCTTCAATCATACTTCCGAATTTTTTTTATTAGTTTTAACTAATTTTTTGGAGGCTGAATCTAATGGTGAAAACTGTTCATATCTCTCTGGTATACAGTTCCATACATGATGGACTCGCTCGGCCGCTTCCGGTCACTTGTGAGCCACTTCCGCTTCATACTTCCGGGTTTTTTTAAAATTCCTTAATAACTAATTTCTTGATGCTGAATCTAATAGTGAAAACAGTTTCTCTCTTTTTGGTACCGTTCTCCAGAGATAATTGGCTCTCTTGTCGGACAGTTCCGACCACTTGTGGGCCACTTCTACTTCCACTTTATTTTCTCATTAAGCCTTTTAATTAATTTTGGACGCTGAATCTAATGGCGAAAACCGTTTGTCTCAATCAGGTACCGTTCCGGAGTTGAAAAAGGCGACAGACAGACAGACGGACGGACAAAGTCGTGCTATAAGGCTTCTCAGCCGTTTCAGCTGTACAGAAGACTAAAACCGGAAGTAACTAGAAAGCCAATAATATTGATGGTCATAATTAAGTTGCTGGCACGAGAAATGGGCTTAAAAACTAGAACTGAACAACAACAACTACAAAAAAAACAAGAGCTCATATCCTCACGGAACTCTCACCCGTGAAGGTACACACATGAGAAAAAATTTGCCATTAGGTCTAATCAGTTGTTTGACCCAGCGACAGCCAGCTGCAAAGAATAGTGACGAAACGGAAATTTCGAATTCTATTCCATTATTTTAGTACATATACAAGTACACACAGCTTTAATTGCTCATTAAATGCAAGCGCTGTCAGACTACCACACAATTCGCAGTTTCACGGTTTCGAAAGTCTTGACGGACGGAACGAAACGCAAAAAGACTGTTTTGTTTAGAACTGAATGAAAGCTAGCGTTTGTTTGGGTTGGCTCTTTGGTTTAGAGATAGGAAAGAGGACGGCGGACGTTTATAGTTGAGCAACTGGGTGGAGATGCTGTTTCTGCTCTACTCTCTGCGGCTGTTATCTATCATCTTGGCCACTGATCTTAAAAGTCGCGCAGTCCCGAGACTGAGGTCATGGCAGAGGCGTTGAAATTTTGGCTCGCTTCTCTGTTTGGGGCATCGCCTGACGTCACGCGCGACAAGGCGATGTCTGCAAGGTGCACGCGTCGCTTTGCGCGGCTGGAAAAAGTGATGCGTGCAAAAACAAAAGACAATAGCAGGCCTTGGCTAGGCCTACTTTATTTAGAAACAAAAGTAAGTGTCAATACGTGTGGCGAAAAAGCAAACGCGTCACGCAAAAATCCACCATAATGGATTTATTTTAAAAATCCCAAATGTTCACCACTTTTGTTGGCTTGGTCCCAGGTATAAAACATTAGAAAGACCTGTATTAGTCCTGTATTTGTGAATTAGTCCTTTCCTCAAGAAATAGGATGTGCATTTATTTATTTACATACTCTGCTTATAAAACTGGATGGAAAGTCAATCTACTCAAAAGGGTTACATAAATACAATACAGATGCAAGCCTATTTACGTTGCCTTTCGGGCTTATATGTCAAGACAGCGGCGAATCGAACCCACGACAAACGCCAAGATCCTACTGCCTTACTAATACGGCTTATAAAAACTGGGG
>JAHWFP010219935.1:18193-40060 GCA_023313725.1 Lithobius niger | reverse complement strand
TTCAACTTCTATTTCGCAAAGCATGGAGTACTAATCGGAAGTCACATCATCTTTATGTTGTTAGTATGGTTCGACCAATTGACTAGGCATATAATTGAGTTCTTCAAGATCACAGTTACTCGGCCAAGAGACAGAGGTTACAATACAGTACACGTTTTTTTTACATTGTCTTGTGGGTATTGCGGGAAGCCGGCTACCACGTAGGTATTGGAGGCTACATTGTTGGGAGCTTGCGTGGTACGAACGTGCATTCCTGGGACCACAAGCATTTTAGACTGGTTCACTTACTGGCGCTCTCGCTACCGCTGCTGAATCTTCCTACCACTGCAAAAAAATCGGGTACTAATTTGAGCTCAAACCAGATCTCCTAAAATGTTTGAGGTAGGAGTTTAATCTTCGAAATTGTTCCTTTCATCTACCAAAGTACCCTTGTCGTGAAATATCAACCAGATCAGACAGAAAATGCGAATATTATCGTCCAGAAATGAAGGATGCCCCTAACATAGAAATAGGTCCAAAAGTACGTGTGCAAAACCCACATTAACGAAAGATAGATACACAAAAGACAGATACATTCAGCTACGAAATATTAGTGGGAGAACAACCCAAAAAGCAAATAAAAAACAAATGTAAAACACAGCAATGACGAACGTGAAATGCTTGACGATCTGCGTGTTTTATTGACGTCTCATGTGGTGACGTGTAAAGAAAATTATAAAATGCTCAACTAAATTGAGTTATTTAAGCGAGTGAGTGTAATTTAAACAAATTTTGCATGATTAGGGTGTTTTTTTTTATATATTCACGACAAGATTATTGTCGGGAGAGATGGTGTTTGCTTCTAATTCTAACTGATATTTTCAGTGGTTTCATTGTGAACGATTCTCATTAAACTAACATCTACGCTGTGATTGTTAGTAGAGAACTTCACTACTGTGTAAGCTTTAGACAAGACATTTCTATGGTTCAGCTTTCTTCGGGCTAAAGGCTTCTGGCAATATAGATGAAAGGGCATGTACTGCATTCAACTGAGTCACTTACCGTATGTTTGACATCTAAAACAGGGTCCACTATGGATTCGTCCATATTTTTTCATCTTGGTACAATTGTACCCACATTGCTGGATGGACTAAAGATTGAAGTTATGGGGCGGGGTAAGGGGAAAAGGAAAATGGCTGAATGCCTTGTCTTTGATATGGTTTTCCCTTGTGAGTAACACATTTTTTATTTGTCTTCTGGGAGTTCCTACCACTCATATATCATCTCTCTTTGTGTGGGTGACAAACGCCAGAAAAAGGAAATCTGGCGTAAAATTCAAGTCATTTTTTCTGCATCTATTTGTGGGGCTCCTCCCTTCTTTCATGTGACAACTTCTGAATTGCAAATTGATTCGCAAAGAGAATGTTATCATGTTTCAAACAGTCCAGCAGACAAACAAAACCCAAATTCAGTCGAGTACTAAGGCTTCGCTTCGTTCACTAAACAGTGAGCTTATTCAGCTTATTCCCAACATCAGATACTACATAAGGTATAGAGCAGTGTCAAGTGACGTCATATTGGCTACGAGACACCATTTGGAGGTAATAGCTACAAGGTGCACTTGATTAAAATGTAAGGGAAACAACGGCACTTCTAGTCAAGACAGTGCTTTGAGAGCGGATATCTTAGGCTTAAAAAAAACCTTGCTTTCTCCAACAACAAAAATCGCGCGTTATAGGCCTAAGAAATCCAGTCTAATAGCATTAGCTTCAGTGAAATGACCTCCTTTTTGCCCTCCAGTGCCCCTTGCAGCTAACCCCGTTACTGGCTCCACCATAGAGTTATACACAATAATACTACGTTATGTCACTGTCCTGTATGTAGATGACTCCCTTGCGTTGCAAGTTGGATTCTAGAAACTTACTATTTTATAGTTTTTTAGTTCCCGCCAATTCTAGCATAGGTTCACCACGGTAGAAGCCAAAAATAACTCAGTTGGTTTCTAGTAGATTATGGGATAAGCAAACATTTATAAAGTCACTCATTAGTGAGAATCAGCACATTTCATTTATACCTTTTCGTACCTCTGTCCCTACCCATACTATTCAATGCGCCTTATTTGTAGCTCAATTTTTCAAACCCATGCTGTAAAAAATGAAATAGGGTTTATTTTTTTCGCATAACACCAACAAATTCCTCCTAGAAAAAGAAATTAACTTCACAGTGCACAAATTCCTGGAAAACGATTTTAGTCCTATTAATCAAGTGTACTGAATTGTAGTGGATTTTGCAATGACAAAACAAACAACGATTGAATAAATTTATCAGCTTCCTATATTTTAGAAGAATTTCAAAACCGCTTAGAAAAGTACTAAAAGTACTATGTCGTACTATGTTATCTGTTTAGACAGAATTTAACAAAATAGACGTAAATAGACGTTGTTGGACTGGTTCGCCAGTTCGAATCCCGTTTACATCACTATAATGAAACTTAAGTGCATAAAGGTGGCTTAATGTTTTTCTAGTGTAGGATTTTCACTCATGACTAATTTCCAATTTAGCAATTTAAACACATCAGCAATTACACAAACAAACACAAGGTAAAACTTTCCATCATGTTTCTCAGTGCACTTTGTAATTCAACATAAACTTCCAGTTATTTGGTTTCGTATGGTTAGAAGGATATAAACTGAGCAGTAGACATATTGGTATTAAAAAGTACTCGATATTCGCAATTTCTGATGAACTATGTATGTTAATTGAGCAAGTTAGACGAGACGAGATATTTTTCCAAATTATACACATTTGTAACACATTAAATGTACTCTTTTTTACTACAAGAACAGCAAAAAATGTAAGTAATGTGACGAATAAAATGCGGGCAACAACTAACTTAACAAATTCACTTGCATGTGTCATAATGTTAATACGTATGTTTAGTGACGCCAGGAGCATAATTAATTTATTTAAAGGTTAAACATAATAACAAAATATATATTTATTTGTTTGTAGAATAGAATTTTGTTGGTATCAGGACGAGAGTTATACGACTTTGGGCAACACTGTTTTTTCTTAGCTTACACGATTTCACTAATACGAAGGAAAATATGGTATTGTCTATTTCACGGAATATGTAATGCTTGAACCTGTTTGTTGTTTACTTGTTGACATTATTTTATTCAAAAACTTGGATTACTCTAAGTGTGGAATGAGTTGCAAAGCTGTCGACTCTTGAACGTGATGCTTTAATTTACTTCTTATTTATTCATTGGTTAATTTCCGTAAAACTGAATTAAGACAATCAGGTACGAGATAATGGTACTAATGATATGAAAAGTATGGAAATATATGCACATACAATCGATTGGTTTTTTTGTTGTGTTAAAATGTATTACATTTGTTTATTTTCTTCCATTATTCATTTACACAAACGAGTGCTGGGATCCGGACCCAAGCACTCCGCCGTTGATCGCCGTCCTTGTTTATTGTTGCGTTATCACCGAGTTTAGACGATCTCAGTACTATACAACAATGCTTGTAACAATGCAACAAACTTGATACCTTCATCCCAGGCCTGGAGTACTGAGATCGACAAAGGGCCAGCACGCACACAACAAAGCACGAATCGTGATGACGTTCTTTTGCTCAGAAAGCTTGACAATGCGATTGTGCGTGCAACAATGTTTACACAAAAAACTAATCCTAAAGCCGATTTTCCCCTTCAGCGAACAAGGACGTTGCAATAACAATGACAGTGAATGCGCTTTTTAATTATTACGCGGCTGGGTGATGGATAGATCATTACCCGCTTTTCCTCGTACTGAGCTCAACAATGTTAAGAAGTAAACAACTGACAGGTTAAAGCATTACATATTACGTGCTACATGGACAATACCACATTTTTTGAATAAAATAATCTCAGTACTCGGAAAGTGGGTAATCCTGGCGTGCTATATAGTTGTAAGAGGACTGAGAGTTTCAAAACGGGTGAAAATCTGATACGAACAGAATATCTTCTTACATTATAAAGCATAGTTTCATAGCCAAAAAAAGACGACACTACCAGAACTACAACAAAGAAAACGGGCGAGTGTGTTAATTCATTAGCAAGTGAAGAGTAGGAATGAGCACATTGTTGGCTTGAAAAGTGGAGATTGACACATTGTTGCCTCAACTAACAATTTGCTCTACACAGTCATCTCAACGGCAAGTTTTAAATGATGTCATGCAGGAAGTAAAAGGTTTTTTTTTTTCATACAGCACGGATTGCTCATGGCCAAACGATAGATGGGAGAGGACGGGGTAGCCTGCACGCGGAATGCCCGTGTGTTGAGCAGTGCGGCTGTTAACTTTTCTTTTCATTCTAATGCAATAATAACTAATCAGATTGGGAAGTGGCAGTGCGTCTGTTACCTACCATTAATCACATGATTACGCATTAAATGAACCTGAGAGCTAAATTTTGCTTTTGATTGTTTGGTATGGAGACCGAATTAGTTTTTGCAAAATCTTGCAAAACGGATGAGGAGCAGGAGGAGGAGCAGTTATTAATTCAACTACTCATCCAAATTCCGCTTCGTGTTGCAAAGGGGTGGAAGTGAAGGAGAGGAATCGGTAAAAGGAAAGGGATGGACGGAGAGGGGAGGGAAAGAAAGGGCGAAAAGGGGGGAGGGGGTGACGGTTGGGAGAGGAAACGATTTATATTAAGAGGAGCCAAAGTGTACACGGGATTCAATTTACGCTAAATATTTTTGATAAGTGCAGCAGCAAGTTGCATGCACGATCAGTACACTGCTATTATAAAAATGTATCCATGTTGAGAAGACTGATGAGTTATACACATTGACGCATCGTACGTTTATATGCGACCAACACCTTTTTCTATTCATTTCCTAAATAACGTATACATCCGGTATAGTCTTACCATTAGTTATTTCCTGCATTGGAGTCTTAGTGTACAACGTAATGACTGCTGTAATTTCCTACGTCACGTTTTTTTTCGTTCTACGATAACGACTTTGGTTTGGTATTTTTTTTTTCGTTTTCTGTAATTTGGAAGAAAATCCATAAAAAAAAAAACACATTAAGGTCCATACTTGTCGCTTGTAATGTGCATTTATTATTTCAAGAAAAACTTAATGCACGAGGTGTTTATCACAGTTTATCGATAAAGTAAAACCAAACACGAAGCACCAATTTTTGAAGTGTGGGTAAACAAAACCTTCTAGTGCACAATAAACACAAGCAAATTGCGACGTTTCACAGGAACTCTCCTGCATTTTCAAAGCATAAAACACACTTGTTTCAATTTATAAAAGCTACATTATTTAACTACCTACCATTATTTAACTGATATTTGCATTACAGATGATAAAAAGAAATTGAGGTTATATAATGTTAAATTTTGGGTTCGGTTTGATAATATTAAGATTGGTGATGAATGTGAAAATGCTGTTTAGAATGAGTTTACAAAGTTCAATTTCCCAAATAAAATGCATTAATATATTGAAAAAATTCTGAGCAGTATTATTTTATCATAAAAATGTTGTATTTATTGCTATTTAAAATAGTACTTAAAAGGCAGTAAAAAGCTGTATAACTACGGATTGAACTCATCAATAAAAACAAATGAAATTAAGAAAAAATTAAGAAAATTAAATTACCAACTCAAAACTAATCCAAGAATACTTTTAAAAAATTTAAAAAAACTTGCGACTAAGAAATTAATTTACAACAAACGAAATTTCTGTAACAGAATAATTGTTGAAAATGATAGTAAAAATCTGCGGAGACTTAATAATAATTTGTTGCTAATCCTTAAGGATATCAAATCAACAAATGCAAGAGTCCGGCCACTGAAAGAATGACTCGGCGTTCGTCGAATATCGCGCTTTTTTGCCAGTAGGATAGGTGCACCTTGCCAACAGCGAGTTCAATCGAGCCCAGACATGGCGTCGAATTCGACTCCGTTAGCGAAGCGCGGTAAAACTTAACACAGTCAAGCTCTGGAGATGTTTAAAACGTCGTCTAGTATTTCGAATCCAGGGTGAGTGAATTTGGAGAGTATAGAACTAACACGCAATCCTGAAAGTGTTCATTGGCTGCTACTGGAATGTTGTAACGTTTTGCTAAATTGCTACACGTATCATGCAAGGCGCGTTAAGCCTATAGCTTTTCCGGGCAAGTGATGTAGAGACGCCGGGGAAAAAAAAAGACCGCGTCTATCACCCATTTCGCAGCTCAATTTTTTCGACACGTCAATAAGACGTATTATTGTAGACATGTGTACAAATAAACAACTCCCTATTCTTAAGAAAGTGTCGGCAGAGCAAAGGAATGCTTGGGGTTTGCTGGAAAAAAGATAGCCGTCTTGTTAGAAGTCTTGGTAAATAAAAATAAAAATCCATTGTGCTCTTATTTGTGTTATTTCCCAGCTGCTGATTACACTGTACTGTATTACAAACTAAATTGACAAATTAGCATGAGGATTGGTGGGGGGGGGGGGGCGAAGCGCACCTAGTTTTCCATATTTTTATGGTAGTAATCGGCGCTTACAGCAATTAAAGTAAGGGGCGGTGATAAAGAAAACGCAGGATAACGATGCACCGATTCCTTGTTTCGTGCTACGATTCAAAATGTTTGTCAACAGAGCAAATCATTGAAAGAAGATACGTGCAACACAACAGAGTTAACGTCTGGATACAAGAAATCTCACGAAATGATCGGGAGTGGACAAAACAGATGTTGATTTACAGCTCCACTTTGTTCTACTATGTAAACAAACGAGAGAGTTTGATACTAACACTGTCAATGTATTTGTTTTCCCCGTTTATCTAGGATTTGCACACGTTTCAAGGTAACACGTGTAAATTTATTGTAAACTATTTTCAACTCGCCAGGCTTTTGTTATCGAAAGTAATAGAACACCTGCCGAAATCACGAGACGGCTACGGCCGATTTAACAGTTGCCATACGCAGTCCAACAGTTTTTCGTGCTAGGTATAGTATGCTTATTTTAGACATGTGGAGCTCGTCTTATTCTTCATTTGTCTTTTTTTTCTTTACTTGTTCAAATTAAATTTAAATTTTACTTATTTAATAAAAAAAAATGAAAGGGATTTAATTTAATATTTCACTATTATTTTGTTTGTTTGGATTTTGGGCAGCTGAATTTGGATGGCTTGCCTGCGTAACTTGTTGTTGCCTGGCAACCATAGGGGAGGATGAATGATGCTTTAAGCGAGAGCGACGTTTATATTTTCAGTAACGAACCTTGTTTAAGTGTATATCGTTTTTAAAAGTACTTCTAGTGGAACAAAAATTTTCTCACTTCACTATGGTATGAGAGGAACCACAAATTATCTTTCTTTACTGCTAAAATTATTTTATGTGTTGACGTAGCCATAACAACGTCTCAAAACGATTGAATTCCAATTGAATTCATTGCTAATGCTCGGACTACCTCGATCCGATCGTGTACGTAGCGCTGCCAAACCATGGAAGAATCCTTGGTAACGGGTAATGAATGGCCAAGAGTGCACCTTGCATGCACCTAAAACAAGCAAGCGAGGTCACGACTTAAACAATCGATGATAACATCAAGTCATTCTCTTAGTGGCCCTACTATACCTATGTGGATGGCTGTCACTAGGGAGAATTTTTAACTTTTAATGTACAGCAGCATTTTTGCTACCCCGATAAATTCAATAACTGACATAGGTATATTGCGACATTTCAGAAAAACACTTTTGCATCCTATTTGTCGCTGTATCTTCTGCCCGTTTGTCTGACAAGAAAGAACAAAGCGGCTCGTGGTCTATGAAAATTTCCACGCAGCAAATCATTGGCTGAATTAAAGTAACAGGAATTTTGTGTAAAAAATTCAGATGTAGGCTTACTCCGTACTCCTTCTAGGAGTGAAGTCTAAAGCATGGGACCTATAAACCCTCCCATGCTAGCACAATACGCCAGCGCAGCCTCGTGTATTTCAGCATATTCTTCATCTTAACTTGCACGACTTGTCTATCAGTGCTTTTTATAAGTTCGATTGTAGGTTTAAAAAGTTATCTATAATACTCTCCCTTGTATTAAAATTGAAAATGTTATATACTATTTACATGTAAAAACCAGCAAAACGCACACACGTAATATTTACGAGTATTTATTTCGACGCTAAAACACGAAAAAATTGGCAGCATCTTCAGCAGAACAATCTTAAATCACACTCACCTACATTTGCAGTGTGGGCATTGCGTAGGCATTACCATGAAGTGCAGGATTTTAAATGCCACATGATATTCAATTTGAAAACAGTATTGCAGGCATATCACATGATATCATATATCATGTTTACAAAAAAATAAACATTAAATTTTGCCACAATGCAATACAATATGTTGACAATGCAGATATGGGGCGACCATCTTGATCACACTGAATGATGGGAACGGTTCAATGAATTATGGTAGGTAGGTGATAAATAATACGAAAGATTGATATGTAATCTTAACGGCAATTTTAAAATGAAAGGAGGAGAGGGAAAAAAAACAAAAGACAGATGCAAATAAGAACAACAGTAATTAGTGTCACATATTTTTGAAGCAAAATAAAAAGTTCTTCGGATCGATCATCTCTTTTCATCTATGCAAAATTTTCCATGAACTTTTTTCTGATTTCTACAAATTTTCGTTTATTTTTCGTTGTTATTGGCAAAGGGGTTTTTTTTTTTTGCAGTGTCTGTTACATATGGCGACCCATCGATGTAAACGATGGACAGTGTGCCAGTGAAATCTTTATGCTGGAAATGATCAGTACATAGTTTCTTCATGTATCGTTCGTTACGGTCTAACGAAATATTGTAATATTTTCGGTATTACGTTCACAAAACAAAGTACGTGATTTTTGCACTTATCCTGTTCGAAAAGCACAAAAAATGGTTCCGTCATAAACGATTGTCCTTTAGCAATGCTTCTAACATTTTAATTTATTGCTCCAAGAGTGACGATACGATTGGTTACTTGTAATCTGTCATTCGTATTAGGTGGCAAATACTTGGACATCATGAACTAATCAATCAGTCCGTTATTGACGTGTGATTATAGTTTGAGTGTTCTTGATTTCCACCACCACGAAATTGTGTTAATATAACGAGGTAAGTAGCAATTGTACTGATGATCTGTAAGATATTTTTAAAAAAAATTATGGATAGAGGGGTGAGAGAAATACAACCAAATATTTCCAATAAATGAAACTTACCGTTACAAAAGTCCTTCTGTTAATGGTAAATAGCCCGGCAGAAGATGTAATTTCTATACATGAGTGGCCTAATTGCTCAATCAGCAGTGTTACCTGCAATGGAAGTTAAATGAAACAGGGACATGAATTGTTTTCTAATATCTTCATTGGTTTTATGACTTACCTGAAATTTTTCTTCCTGTGATAGATCTTTCCTTGTAATGTGACTCAAGCATTGTTTTCCGAATTGTGCCTGTAAATTGGATAATTAGGTAGTAAATTGTAAAAAAAAAAAGTAAAAAATTAGCATATAGCTGGCATTATTATTTAAAAGATACTCTTAAATTACCAGGATTTTGTTAATTTCGCAGTAAAAATGCAACTTATTTAAGTACGGAGGAGTCCAACAAACCAAATGCATGGCGTGACAGCACGCACACTATGTGGCTCTTTCTTGTAAGGTATTGGTGGCTAGATTTTGTTGACTCTTTACACTTGCGTATTTTCGGCAATGAATCCTGTTTAGGTATCAGTTTTTTTGTTAAGGGATGTTGTGATTTTATGATTTTTTATTTAATTTTATTTTCTAGTCGAAAAATTTCTTTTAATGCAAACTAAAAATAACTAATTACTCCCAAAACGGAGCCAAGAATTAATTCTACATATTTCAGATAAATAATTCTCATCTTGTTTTATTGTTGACTGTGGCGGATTTCTTTAGCTGTAACAATGAAACTTGATAAGTAATGTGGAAGGTGCAATGGAAGTAGACGATCAGTTTCAGAACAAGGCTCATTTCCTTCTAACGGTATAGGTATGGGATATACACATAGCAGTACATATCAGGCATTAGCGCGAATTTATCCTTCGTTCTGACCGTTGTGGGCTCCAGAGGTCAAACCTTTCAGTTTGACCCCCAACTCTAACTGGTGACCCATCGTTCGGCCACCTGTATTTAAATGGGTGAACATCACTATGGTTTCTACGAAGGCTTTACGATCACGTCAGGTGGAATCCAGATCCAAATGGTTTGACTGTGGATTTGCTCGTATACCTGGCTGTTTGCGTTTGGCAAACTCCCGTGTCTCCATGGTAGTTGGTGCCGCGCAGCAGCTGTGTTATCGGCAAAGTGCACCATGAAGTGTTAGATCCGTGTGTTACGTATAGCCGCACATGTAAGCCGTTACATCTCCCCTTCCCTAAATTTTTTTTGGCCAAGGAATACCTTTACATATCGCCATGAATATCCTCCTATACAACAAGTTTAGTATACAGTGTCAATCACAGTGAGCGATTTATTCAATACAACAATTAACAATACATCGTATATAACATCGTATATTGTCCGGCTGTTGGTGCTTGACCACATTCCGTGTTTGCACGGTAGTGTAGTTGGTGGTGTGCAGCAGCTATGTTATGGGTGAGTATCGGCTCTATGAGTTGTGTGTTGCCATTAACGTTAGCCATTACAAGTATGGCGGAGTTGTGATAGGTACATATGTGCCATTACAGTACGTCATTTCCGGTTACCATACCAACGTTTAACATGCACCCACGACAACACGAGATACGCGACCAACACCATTCTTTAACAATACTGACCCATACTTTTGGGTTACAAACAATACTTTAATATTCCACACTGCCCCTACGTGGCAGTTAGTTCACTAACCCATGGATCCTCCATTGCCAAATCACCAAAGGCATAAAAATTAATGTCACCCAAAGCACACAGCAACTTTCATTTCCTAAGGTCTTCTAAGATGTTCACAAGCAGCTCTTTAAAGTTTATGGAAATTAACATGCCTTCAGGAAATGCTAGTTAGCTAACTAACTACCTAGCCAGCGAGTAACACAAAATCATAGATATTTGGCAGCACATTTTTCCTAGAAAGAGTCGTCGGACGAACCAAAATAGTTACCATACATTGTAGGGACCAAATCCCGAATTGTCCAACACGTTATTAGCCGTTTTGTTGCACGATAGTATTTTATCCATCTACTCGTTGTAGTCTATTTTTGGCTCCAGATAAAGACAAAATATTACACTTGCCGCCTTATGCAACACCAATACTGCAACAATGAAGCAAAAATTAAGAGGTGGCAAGCGTGTCTTGACATAGTAACGTTTTTAATTTTTTCATGTTAAATTAATTTTTCGCGAGCAGAGCCACGAATATCTCCAGGTTTCATACAATGCTGACTGTTTAATACATTTAACCATTTTACTTGTTTTTGTTGTTTATCCTACGATGTATTTACCTCGGTTGTCAAGTTATCTGCTGCTGTAGTACTTGTAAGCAATATGACTGCAGCTAGTACAATGTCAGCTACACGGCTGACAAGATATATTGGAGATCGTTCGTCGAAGCTGACGAAAAGTGCCATATATGCATTCGAGCAAAATAAAGAAGTGTGAAAAGCTATATTCATAGTTAGGAGATGCGAAAAGGTGTCTTGAATAGCTGCAGCCAAAGTATACAATTGCTTGTAGCGAATGTGAATATTGATTAACTTTTGCAGCAATGGAGAAGAAGACTGTAAGCATCGAGATAGTGCTAAATTTAGCGACGAAAAGTACTCAGCGCAAAAATTAACAGCAACGGTGAAAAAGGAAACTGCAAAAAACCCAGTCATGTACCTGCTAATTATAAAAATAATTTTTGTAAATAGTTGAAATTGCTTTGCATAATTTCTACCAACGCCGGGAACTTCTTTTAAAAGTATTAAAGTAACTAACAACACAGTACTCAACAAACTTAAAACAAACTGAAACCAAAGATATTTCAACTGAAACCTTAATACACTGAATTCGTTATTTAGCAAATCACCAGCTTTGCACAGGAGATTGAGGAGTCTAGAAACCTTCCTTTCATTTAAACAACAAAAAATGTAAACAAACAGAACATAAGAAAACGAAACAATGGTATGGATAAAAATTAAAATGGTGTCAGTACTATTCTCTCCCCCTTCACTTGTATTGCATTGTTGGTAATACGAAATTGCGAAGTGCAAAATTAAAATAGGGAAAGAAAGCTTATACAACAGAGACATAATTGTGAAGCATCTAATCTTTCTCTTGTGTTGGCTGAACGTTGTTGGACTGAAGTTCCACGATATTATTCCAAATATCTTCGCCAAAACAATAACGGGTCGACATATTTTATAGCTGATTGGCTGAGAGCAGGATCTTAGCAGTTTCGAAACTGGTTGAACATGAAGGTATTTATGTCCTACACGATATACTTTGTAATTCATTTTCTATTACTGATCTTAAGAACGAACTAAAAAGCAGACTTCGTACGTATCTTCTTTGCTAACCTGATCGACTACATCATGTGCACGATGGCTGCATACAAACTTGTTTTTTTTTCCGAGATCATTGTGCTTTTTTATTACCCTTCTTGTTCGTCGTTTGGTTGTTTCTGGTAGATGTGGATGAAATTTCCTGTTAGCGTAATTTATGGTTATTATTTCCGGACAGGTACTTTTTGCAGCGTGACCATTTTGGTAATTTCCTGCTACTGTTCTATTCTGGCAACGATGTACTCGGACTGTTCAAGGCTTAGAAGCTGTATCGATCGGTGTTTTCCTGCTAGCAGACTAAGCAGTAATGGTATATGAGACATCTGTCACACGACTTACCAGTTATAAAAAAAAAATACTATTGAAAAGACGCATTGTGTTTGCACTGTGTAAAGTACACAACATAACAAATTCACTTGATGTTACGAGTCACCTCAGAACCAATATCACGAGTACATGATAACAAACATAATTAGAAAAAAATTAAAAGTCATTAAAAGGCGTAATTTCAGAAATCCATGTTCACCAGAACAAAACTGGCTAGGGCCAACGAGATTTCGGACGAAACCGAAATAGAAAGTAAAATAAATTAAAAAATTTAAAATTAGCCAAGTAGGAACCCCGATCAGTGCTGCTTGAAGGCACGGAACGAAGTGGCGTCTGCCTAGATGCTTCTGCCTTTTTATTGTACGGTTGTACGGTTGAACAGACACAGCATGTTTAAGTTTAAATAAATCTTCCACGTTTATATGAAATGCGAACTGCTGACTGGGTAAACAAGAAAAAAAAAACGAACTCGTTTGAGGTAAAGTTTAAATTGATCCAAAGTCAAAACAGCAAAGAGGCTGGTATAAACTCTGCTGTAAGATTTAAGATACCACCATGCCGCTGAAGTTTTAAAATTCGCGTCAAAACATATCAACCATTGGAACTACGAAAAAAAATACTACAAAGTTCATATTAGAAACCAGGAACCAACAAATAGTTAAAATATTATTACGTCATTTTTTCCATACAATGCAGATTAAATTAGTGCTCAGATTTCAAATATTTTAACTGATAAACATAAAAATAATAATACAAAATGGCTTTGCACCATAGTGCTCAGATTACTAAATAATATATTGTTATATTGCTTAAATTTCAACCATGTAGTTTGGCATTAACGAGCATCAGATGGACTCATAGCCAAACACATCTGATGTAATCCTTTATATTTCAAAATTGATTTTTCAGTTTTCTTCAATCAAGTCGTCTCCTATCAGTTCGTCACTGTATTCATACCATATGGTGTTCGTCGTCGGTTCGTCGTCGGTTCGCCGTGGTGTTGATGGTGTTCGTCGTCGGTTCCATCTTCCGCATGACATTGCGCGTCAATTGGGCGATAAGTCTGTCCTCCTGTCCGGTGTTTTTCAATTTTTGCAGGAGGTACAGATGTATGACAAGATTTAGATTAGGGGTTTGAATAACATCTCTGTAATGTGTGGTGCAGTGGCAACCCGGACCACTGCACTGTGACTGAGGTTGGCGCTAATGACCAAGTTGTCGACGCGCCATTAAGCCTCAATTCCCCCCCCCCCCTGTATTCATAATTCATGACGATTAATATGTTGCCATGGTTCAGCGATGCTATTAAGCTAACTAACAGACACCAATCTTTAGCTCTCCTAACGGATTCAAAAGTAAAAACTGGAGAGAACATTTGAAACATTTTGTTTTGGTGGTTGCAATGTTGACGACAGCAGTAAGGTTTCACGTGGACTTAACACTTTAGAAATATTGTGGTATCTGCTACCACACAGGAAAGCTAATTTGTTTTCGTTTGCTGTTTTGAATTTGGTTCAGTTATACCTTACTTTAAACATAAAACGTGCTCCTTTTTGTTCTATAATTCCTGATGCTTTGGCATAAAATTTTAATTATTGGGTAAAGATAGGTGAGATAGCTCTTTGTTGTGCTACTCGGTTTCGCCAAATCTACATATTTTCATTGACTATCTGGTAACCATCCTAAGAACGGAAACCAATCTGACCCATAAACACACACGTTTAGGTATCCGACCATCTGCCATCAGCATGTACATGTAAGCCGCTCTTGAGTTATTTTTTCAGTTAGCATTGCTGTAGCCTGTGATGATGATATTCCTTGCTTACTTATGGTATTAGTAATGTAGATCCCTTACCTTTTTGTACGTAAGTGATCTACATTATTAACACTATAAGCAAGAGAAAATATCATCATCACAGGCGACAGCATTGCTCCTTGAGAAATAGCTCACGAGTGGCTCAGGGGAACACGCTTAGCATAGTACAAATGATATTGTGTCATTTAAATGTAGCCAGTTGTATTTTCTTTTCAAAAACGTATACTCCATTAAACGTATAAATACTGATTTTTATGAGGTTTCATTGTTGCACTCTGTTGTTACTATTATTGATTGATGATGACAGGTAAGTTAGGCCAATCGTTTTCTTCTTGTATGTTTGTTTCTAATTCATTCAACTTTATGTATTTGTGTTAATTATTAACAATATCTATAGTGTAGTTTTTATTTTTTTAAACTACTTTGATCACACAAACTTACCGTTTTTAATTTTGACATTGCCTTACAATTTTTTTGTAACTCAGCGACGAATTCAATAAGCCCACCCAGGATGACTCAGCTTTTGCAGATGTTACATGAGCTCTCCTTGACTACAGCTGACACCCAATTACTTTGTGTACTGTCCAAAAGAGCGTACTTATGTTCTACGTACAACATGGTATAGACCTAATTTTAGTTTTTCTAATCTGTTAAAACTGTTTATTGAGAATCGTCGTACGTTCATCTTGTTCACTAACACTCAAAACCCTCAAAGCTTAAGTGATGGCAAACGAAAACAAATTCGTTTGATGAATAAGGTAAGGTTTGACGGAACCAGAATTAAAACATGATTCGAACCAGTGTGAATAAGCTTTCCTATAGACACCACAATAGTGCTGCAGTGTTAGTTTATGAGAAACCTTACTACTGAATTGAACCATTAGACAAGAATCAAATTAAAACCGTTGCAACTGCCAAAAAAATAAGACACTGTCACAAAAAAAGAAGCCGAAGCTGCTATTTAACGTTTTATTACTTGAGTGTTTAGCTTAGTACAATGGCGATCAAATTCGATAACAAATTTGAAGAATGTAATAAATAACGAATAACCTGCGGCTTTTTTGATTGTGTTGAGATTACCAAGTAATGTGTTTTGTTTGTCGTAAAAATTTAAAGCAAGTTACCTTGAATTGACGAGAATTATACAAACACGTCGCCCCCCCCCATCACCTCACACACACTGTCCTACGTTTTTCCACGTATTCTACTCTTTCCTACTAGTCTTCAATCAAGTCGTCTACTTTTTGTTTATCACCCTAAGCTGTAGAGTTTTAGAAATTAAGAATCTCTAAAATGTTAAAATTTTGTAGAACACATCTGTTGGCAGCTGTAATAAACCACTCATGCCTGTATATTGTTTTTTTACAGTTTAGGATTTGCTCTTCACTATCCTGATAATGAACGAACGATGGTTCCATTAAAGTAATTCGGCCAGTAACTGCAAAGTTAAAGACGAACACAGGAATACTATTACGTAAATAACATCGTTAAAATTACAATTAGCCTAACATACAATGCCTGTATTAAGGATTACATGATAAAAAAATTGGGGTTTCCACGTGTTACATAAAGCTTCATTCTTCGTTTCGAAGTGAGCAATTGCATGTAATGTTTTTATTGTCTCGTTGAACCCAGGCCCATCACTGCGCATTTGTGCTAAAACAATGAAGTATGTGGCTATAGTACCTATGATCTGTGGAATAACAAAAAACGTGTAACTATAATAAAATAAATAAAATAAATAATAATTAAATATCTTTAGGGTAATTATATAGAACAGCGCCTTTTCAAGCTATCGACATAATTCAACTACCTTTCGATTCCTTTCGTCGTTGTGGTTCACAAAATTATAAAGAAAACTTGTGCAAACGCCTTTTTCTTTTATAAAATAAGTCTTAAAACACGTTAAAACGCTATTATAGTGGCTACAACGCTATTGAATACCGTGGTTAGGCTGCCATAATGCGCGACGATGGGAGCGCAGCAAGAAAACCTGATTTCGACCAGAACATTAGTAAACGGAAATTATATCCTTCCCGGGACAACTTTTTCTCCAGTATGAAATGCCGTCCGTGGGGGTGCACTATTATATACATCGAGAATTTGTCTAATCAGAAAAAGTATGACGCAAGCATTTGCGACACAAGGAACAAATTATGACACTTGGTTGTTTCACAAATGCTTGCGTCATACTATTTCTGATTACACAAATTCTCGATGTTTATAATAGTGCGCGCGAAGCGCGCCCCTGCGGACGATGTTTCACACTGTAAAGAAATATTGATATAGAAATAGAACGACAGTTTGCATCCATCACAAATCACCGCTTCAGCCATGCCGACGCAAGTGAACAAGATAATTTCCGTTTACTAATGTTTTGGTCAAAATCAAGTTTTCTTGTTGCGCTCCCATCGTCGCGTGTTATGGTGGCCTAACCACGGTTGTCAATTGCGTTTTAACATGTTTTAAAACTTATTTTATAAAAGAAAAAAGCGTTTGCGCAAGTTTTCGTTATGATTTTGTGAACCGCAACGACTAAAGGAATCGACAGGTAGTTGAATTATGTCGATAGCTTGAAAAGGCGTTGTTCTATATAATTACCATCTTTAGAATAGAAGCATGCAAGTCAAAACAATGGAAGGGCTAAAGTCACTGGAAGCTCTAAACGTTTACAATGAGAAATTGTCTCTTACAGTTGCAAATGTTCTCCGGTTTATAGAAAATAGCTCAAAAACAGAGGTTATTTGAATCGGACTTTGCACTGTGCAATGCTTTTAACTTGATGAACCAAGCTGCTGATTCAAATTTGCGTTCATATTATCGTAAGAGAAAGACTTTATGCACAAGAAGCAATGTAAGTTCATTAACTGAGGTGGAAATCTTACAAGGCTTTTAGATCGAAGCAACCAACTTCTAAGATCAATAGTCGTTACTCTCTCTAATTATCCATTTAGAATGACGGTTCCAAATGACACTCTATGCAGACATATTTTAATGATATTGTCAGCCCTTTTACTCCGTCTTCACCCTATTTTCTGACAGTATTGTTTCTCTTAGGCTGACTACGTACTGTCTGACTTATCTTTGTTAAGTGAAAATAATTATCTATTGACGTAGTTATTTTTTTTTTGTCTACTTCATTCTTTCCATGTTAACCTAATAGGGTCGCGATTTCCATCGTATGTATTGCTTTGTTGTAGTTTAAAATCCTCGCTAAAACTAGGTTTAGTAGGGAGTAATAAAGTTTTTTTTCCTGGTTTTTAACGTGTCAGTCCAGCTATCGAAGATTCGTATCCAAGCTTATCGAAGACTGCCTTATGAGGTAGTTTTACACTCCAAACCAAGTTCAATAAAATCTCACCAATAGATGCAAACCTCATAGTTTATGCCTGTGTTTACAGTTAGTCTAGATGTTAAATGGTTTGTTTGGAGACACGGATTTTAAAATAAAACGGTGCTAAAATCTTTCACAGGACTTACGTTATTTTATGTATAATTGGTTACTAGATGAGAGCGGTATGATGGCTTACTGGCCTGAAAGGACGAGAAAATACGGGGCCATTCCATAAAGCACGTTTTAGCAACTGATGGTGTCCATTAGTAGCGAATCTTAGGAGGTAGCCATTTGAAGATTTGCTCCATTTTTGGTGGGTATACTTAGGTCGCGGCCATGTGCGTGTCATGTAGTCAGTATGATAGTGTCGAGGAATGAAAACCGCCTAACACCTTTTTGTCTAGGCATTCAACTCCATAAGTTTTGTATGTACCGGCTAAAGTTTAAGTTCTTCTAATTATCATTGACGACTGTGGTGGGCATTCTCAGTATCATTAGTACGGCAACAGGTAAAATATAGGTAAACGTCTGCAAATTAGTACTGGGATGACAAATAATTAGCCGAATCGCTCGTTTTGCTCGCTCATTCGTAAATGTTGTACTCTTGAGAAATTCCGAGTTTCTCACCATTTCTAATGATCGAATTTTGCAGTCTCCTTGTCAAAAGATGTTTCGGGGCGTAAATTAAATAGTGCACGTCTACTACGTCATTTTCGTCTGCTCTCACAGTAGTACTTATGGCAATACAAACTATGATTTTAGGTTGCTTCACTCACTCATTCAGCGTGTCCTTATGACACACTATAACTTGTGCCCAGACCTTCGTTTCACTCACTCACCATTTGTCCTGATCGAATATTGCAAGAGTCAAAAGTTTTTTGTGGGCGGCGTAAATTAAATAGTTCACGTCTACATACGTCATTTTCGTGTGCCGTCACAGTCGTACTTACGGCAATATAAATTATGATTTTAGGTTGCTTCACTCACTCCATCAGTGTACCCTTATGACACACTATAACTTGTGCCCTGTTCTTCGTTTTCGAATGACACCTAAACCAAGATAGGTACTGAACATTAAACTAACAATTTAATAAAGCTGTTGTCGCCGACCAACCTTTATTTACTGATCTTTTAAAGGAACTCGCCTTCAAATTTACCTATTATGCAACCAATATTTATAAAACTTTAAAACTGGTCATTGCTAAGAATCACGAATTATGGAAAGAGGTCTTTAAAATATATTAAGTGTGGGATCACAAATTCCGGGCATCTTTCGTAGCTGAACTTCTGCAGTTAATGAATCAAATGGTGTATGTAGCCTACCTGACAAGAAAGGAAACTGCAGTGAAAATAAACTGCAATGGTCTAGTCTCTTATTGAAGAGTAAATATTACCTTCATTAATTTATTCATCAAATATCAGAATGTGTGGGCTCGGCTCTGAAAAGGCTTACCATGTCACAATCTTTGTTATTATGTCGTTGGACATATGGGTAAGCTCTTAAAATTGAAGATTCTTTCAAGCCCTTAGAATGTTACTAAAGATCCAGAGGCATGCAGGTAAACATGTTTGACATCTGTTCGCCTACTGTATATAGCAATTCAACTGAGGATTATCTCTGTGATAGCTCGACATTTTCTCTGCACTCTTCTTCTCATGTATGTTCTATTCTGTTCAGCGTGTGCTCTTGTGCACTGAACATTGGGGCATTATTCAGTTATTGGGTGCTACACTTCAGTAATCATGTATGCAGAGACTCTTTTCTAAGTAAAAATGCTGTAAAGTAATATTACTAAAAGTTATAAATTAAATTTACCTGTTTTGCTACAGCATTACTTGCACTTGCAATGGAGAAGATTTTGATAACTGCTAAAAGTATTTGCACTGAACGAGTAAGTTGGTATAGTAAGTGTTCCTGTTCCTTAGGAACGAATGTTAAAAGGTGCAAATTCAAGCAGGCCATCAACCCAAGGCCAGCAATATTTACCGTTAAGATAAACGCAAACGTATCTTGTATTATTGCAGCTAATTCATACAATTTCTTGCAGTGAAAACGGATCGCTTTTAATTTTGAGTTAAAACAGTTTGTGAGGGTACAGTTTCACTAGGTTACACATTCAGGGATGCGAAGCATTCAGCACAAAAATCTGCAACAATGTTGAAAAATTTAACGCAGAAAAACTCAGAAGAATAATAGCTGATAATCCTGAAAAATCTACCATAGTTGATATTGCCTGGTTTAGTAAATTCTGCAGTGAGCGATAATACGACAGTCAGCAAAGAATTAATGAACTGTGGCAAGATGAACTTTATGAAGAAGTGGTTCCTATTAGTATTATTATTCTAGCACAGAGTATAATCGTGTTTCCAAGAACCGTAAGAAGTTTGAACACAAGTTTCTCACTCAGAAACCAAAACACAAAGATTGACAGTGAAAATGTTCCACTCGCAATAAATGTAATGTGTATTATGGTCCCATCTGTTCCACTCAGGCGTAAGTAAATTGACGTATCAGCTTGAAATTGAAAAATTAAGTTTGAAATCGTAAGCAGTGGCCAGATTAATCTGAACAACTGACAAAATACAGTAACACAAATATTAGGTGGACTTCGATCATTTATAGTGAAATTCCAAGACACAAATTCAAACAACTTTCCCAAAACAAGAACTGGCTGACAAATGTTAAAGATTATTGAGTGGCCATCTTGAATTCTGTGTTTCCCAGCTGTTGAGTTACGGGGCTCAACTGGAATTACGTTATTCGTGTTTTAGCCGATGATTCATAAAGGGAAAAAAGATCGAAATGAATATGTATGGTGGCTACTAGTTGTTAGTGTGACTAGTGATTCCCTGCGTAATGCGTCAGTCAGTACGCTCATTTGAGTAACATGCTAACTCTTCATTTCTGAAAAATGTTGTTGCCAGCATTTTAAGATAGCTATTTCCGTGAAGGTATTCGCTTCCTGCATTTCGTGTTTCATGTTAACGACATACGTGATGCTCATTGCTCATCCTGTATCCGGATAAATATGCTTACGGACTTAATATTTATTTTTTTCTGAAGAAAAGGTCAACATTGTGCTTTTGTGTATTTTGGTAAAATATTGTCACAGTATTAGATGAGTGTGTTACTAATTTGGTTTCCGTATTCATAGTTGAACCTTCTTGATGCACTATCAAGGATCACACTAGTGGTCCGCCCACCAAGTTAAATTGTCACACTTCATTCGCACTACATTAGACTTCTGCAGCAGTATCCTGTCTTTTTACCTGGTAAAAAGATTGGCAGTTACTGGTTTCTGCAACTAAATGTAGCTCTTTTATATTGGTAGAACAAATAAAAATTTGCCATACGTTTATTAGGAGTATGGTTCACATCAGATCTTAAATTCAGTACACATTGTAATTTTGTTTCTCGGTCAGCTCACAGTAAAGCAGCTATGATCAAACGCTGTTTTACTTCTAAAAATACCTCAATTATGATCTCTGCTTATAATTTTGGAAATGCGAGTTCTGTTTGGTCCCCCCATTTATTAGGTGACATCGATTTGATAGAGGAAGTACAAAGACGCTTCACAAAAATCCTGGTTGGAGTGCATAATGTAACTCACAAAGAAAGACTAGCAAAGTTCGGTTTAGATTTAATAGAATTAACGCTTGAGGGCCGATCTGGTCATGACACCAAATTCTGCACTACACCATGTACTTTAATTACTCTGAGATATTCCATCTCCGTAATTAAAGGTAAAATACAGTTAAAATCAATAACGTTTTAAAAACCTAGATAGGTCAACCAATTTTAAATTATTCCTGAAAACAGACACAGAACAGGCATTAACCAAATGTGATGGGAGAGAGTTCCATACTGCAA
>JAHWFP010219935.1:335-13193 GCA_023313725.1 Lithobius niger | reverse complement strand
AGGTTTAACCAGATAAAGATTCAAAACAATAACGGTTTGCACAAACCAATGGAAACAAACCGTTTAATGTCCAGTCTACGTCTTGCAGCTTGCATTTGCTGATTTGCATTGTTGAATAATAACAATGTTTTAAACAATGTAAAACAATGAATGTAGTCGTCTAGAGCTTACTAACCCCTGAACGACTGACCAATTAGAAAAGGCCTTATGGAAAGGACACATCTACAGAGAAATACCTGCAAAATGAGCTAAGAACCAGCTTCATCGGACAAAGAGTTTGATCTGCAGAGGGCAAAGCAGAATCGTGTCGTTCTAAGAACAAGACGCAGCCAAAATTTAAATCACGATTCCAGCTCAAATCCAGATTTCCGATGTGTAAAAACAGAAATCAATAAAAGTTCGGACAAATGTTTACCAATCCCAATAAAGCTTGTATACTAAATTTGAGAGGAAAATATTTAAAGGCAGCAGAGAAATTAGCATCGAAATTTCGGCTTTAACGAGGGAGGTTGAGGTCAAACCGCCTTTACTAATACTGATGCAAACATGTTTCTTTCCTTTGCCGTTTGGACTTGTTCGTCAAGTTTTCTGAGCTGGAACTAAACCCTTGAGCTTTGATACCAAATGTCGAGTGTTCAATTCAAGGCCAAAAGTCAGCGGAAATAGGTTTGCATCTGTAGAAGTTTTGAGCATAGTACAACTCCTCGACTGGGTTCGTTTAAACCCGCAAATTTTTCATAGCCTCATTTTATTTTTACTGGAAATACAGCATTTTATTTTCTCAATCAAGTGCATGTTTCTTTTTGTTGTTGTGGAACCTTACTTTAGGCCTGGTGTCAGTGGCTGTCAAACCCATCTATGGACCGATTCGTTTTCTTTGCGAATAAAGTAATTATTATTTTACCCCTCCTTTTTTTTGTTTTCAATGTTACAAACTATAATTGCTCTAATCGACTTAACAGGCCAGCGTTCGTATGGACCATTGTTTAAAAGTGTGGTGATAAGTGCCAACTGAAATCAATGCATTTTCAACTTATCGTCCTACTTTTAAACAATGAACCATTGTTTAAAAGTATGGTGATAAGTGCCAACTGAAATCAATGCATTTCAACTTATCGTCCTACTTTTAAACAATGGACCATACAATCATTGTTAAAACATTGTTATAGTACCAGGCATGTTAATTACGCTGAGCCAATTCATTTAATGAAAATTTAAAATGATTTGCGTTTCGAAGTTGCAGGAAAACGGTTCAGAAACACGGTGACTTCTTAAAAAACACGCTAGCCTCCGGGGCCCCTGCTCCCTCCACCGCAACCCACTCACCCACTGCAGGAAACCCTTGTTAACCATTTTTAATAATTTTATATGGATTCGTATTGCATCGCTAAGTTAAAGGAACACGTTTCAAATTCAGGCCAGTTTCTTTAAAAAAATATCAGCTTCCTGTGCCCCTGCCCCCTCATCCCACCTCAGCGGCTTTTCTCCAGAAACTTTTTTTTTTAATTTTCATTTAAAATGAGTTTATGTGAAAATTTCATCTTGCAACTCGCTGAGTTACAAGAATGCGTTTCAAATTCACGCCGCTTTCTTAAAAAAAGTCTGGCTTCCGGGGTATCGCCTGCCTTTCAGGAAGCACTAATTAAAAAAAAAATTGG
The DNA here is from genome assembly GCA_023313725.1 of Lithobius niger. Taxonomy (NCBI): domain Eukaryota; kingdom Metazoa; phylum Arthropoda; class Chilopoda; order Lithobiomorpha; family Lithobiidae; genus Lithobius; species Lithobius niger. Next base: position 11,535 of record JAHWFP010219935.1, on the reverse strand, counting down.
CGGGAAAAATCTTTTAACGAATACGTGTGAAAATTGTACCTGATTTGCTGGAAAACGTTTTAAATTCACGCAGATTCCTTAAAATCGACTAACTTCCGGAGATCGTTCCCTCCCCTTTCACCCAGTGCAAAGGGTAGTTGCGACAATAATTCGTCATCTTCGTCACTAAATAAGTGAGATATCCCCAAATCCATTAGGCAATACAACCTGTTTTCTGGGAAGTGTTTCAATAGCATAAATTCAGGAACACCGACTTACTACGTAAGGTACAAGACAGTTATCACCCAAATTTTGCAACACTCACCCGGCAATAAGTTGTTTTAGAACGATCTCGGCCGCAACAATTGTTGCAGCCTCGATCGTTCCAAAATATCTTATTGCCAGGTCAGTGTTGCAAAACTAGGGTGATAACTATTACTAATTATATTATTATTGTAAGAAAGTCATTGTTAAAATCCAGCGTTGTTGCATGGCGGCCACTAGCTTTGGTCCTTTAACAAAAACCAGAGCTGCTATTATTTCATGATGGTGAAGATAAACACCTATGCAGTGACACAACTTGAAAATTGTTGAAAATGGGCAGTCTTCGTGCCCTGACAAGCATATAGTTGTATTTGAATGAAGTGCATTAACTGTGTCAATGTGGTAAATGTACGTGAAGATCGCTGATTTCAGCTGACTGCAGACTACTATAAACTGACTACTGACTAATTCCGCGCATATAAAATAATTTATGCTACAGATACGAATGAAATTTAGTATTCACCCCCCATTTAACTCCAATAGGTGCTTTTTATGGTTTGGCGTTTGGGGCAGCATTAACTAAAATTATTGCAATCAGTTGTAATGCAAGTTTTTCTGTATGTTCGGAAAATGCCACCGGTGATCAAAGTAGACGTCACTCTTTATTAGTGATGCAAACACAACAATGCAACTGACTGACAGAAATTATTGATAACACGAACATTGTCGATGAAATGAACGCGTTGCTTATTGTTGATGGTTGAATGCAAATCTGCAAACGCTTTCAATTTATATGATTGAAGTCCTTGCTCCAGCAAAACTAAAAAAAATTAATATCTGCATTCCTATGCTATATTTTTCGCTCAAATTTGACAGATGGTACATAACTGAACAGTGGCAAAAAGAATGTCACCAAAAAAAAAAACAACTACAAAATAAGAGATATCTGAAAGAAAACCCACAAGGTTGAAAGAACCAAGTGTCAGCCACTGAAAACAGTGATATCAAAGCAAAAATGGCTGCCACCAAGTTGCTACATCAATTGCCAAACTAATCCCACCAACTATTACTTCACACGTTAAATAAAAAAAGTGAGCATTGCTACATTGAACTTGGTGGCAGCCGTTCATTGACTGAAACTCGGCAGGATCTTTCACGCTTGTGGGTTTTATTCCAGATTCTTACTCTCGGAAAACATAATAATCAGCAAATACAACCGGTATTTGCATAAGCTTAGTAATTTTCAGCTTGATAGTATTTACGCGTTATTTTGTATTCGTAGTAAATTCCTGTTTATTGTTTGGTTTAGCCCAATAACAACGTTAGTTAGGTAAGCAATATTTTTAACTGCTTTTTGCTAACAACAATCCCGTATTAGGCCGGGTTTATGCAACGAATCGCCTTTGCATTCTCGCAGCTAAAATTTAATCGCAATGGCATAGTTGTCGTTCCCATGGTAATGACGCCGTCTGGATTAGCTAAATCCAACGTCGTTTGAGTAAATGCCTTAAGTCTTATAATCCGTGGCAATGAGATAATGAATTCCTCCTGAGGAAATGTTCACAGTCTCTTCTGAACTCGCATTATTCAGTGTTTTCATTGCGAGTCGGCAGAGCTAATACTGCCGCCATGTTGGAATTTCAGATGATTTCTAGCTGCTAGCTGCGAGAATTCAAAGGCGTGTAGTTGCGTAAACGCGCCCTTAAGGCTCGTTTACGCAACGACAGTTTTCTCGCTCACTAGCTTTTACTTGATCAATACTAAATCTAATGGATACTTCTCGCCTTTATCGGAATATGCGGCTTTCGAGTTGTCTATACGTCTTAGTAACCATGGCAACGACGCAGACGCAAATCTTCTCCTCGTGCCTCGTGACACGGCGTACGATGCTTGCAACATTTGAGTGTCGATTTATGACAACAAGAAAACAATTTCTACTGCAGTAAAAGACGACGGACTGTTTTTTGTATGCCGGCATTCGATGGTTTGTCTTCGATTCGATAGCCACGAAATGGACGCCGTGTTGGATTTTGAATTCTCGCTGCGAGAAGCTATTTATTCTACCGATGTTTGATCATTGCTAGAAGCTGTACTTTGAGGGAGAATAGCAAGTATCGGAAATAGCGTGAAATGACAACAATCATGTAGCAATGTTTAAAATTACTGTTTTGCATGAATAAAAGCCAGTAAGGTGCAACATGTATACAGTATAAACGCTGGCTTTTATTCATGCAAATCATTTTTCGGTGCTTTTATCCTTCAGTCCTTCAGTAAAATTACTGTAGCACTTTGTTCTTTATCCGTGTTGTTATTTTACAGTACATACAATTTGTTATCTATTACCGCATTCAATTAGTAGCAACGGGAAAGTAATCATAAATAAATAACGGTTGACTAGCAAATAGCTTTCGGCGAGCGAGAAGGCCTTTTTTGCATAAACCCGCCCTTATAGTAGTTTTGTACACAACAAAGTTAAAATTATTACAGACTAAGTTCAAAATAAAAAGCTAACTTCTGTTACAGGATGGATTTGATCTTATCTGGATTTATTTATGAATCTAATTCTGGGTGGATTTGATTTAATCCGAATTAGATCTAATTCTGATATCGGATGTCGGATGTGGCAAGGCACGTTCTAAATTATAATCATTTATCAGTAATCACCCTGAGATCAACATTTTCAAAAGCAAATGTGCCAGGGGAATAAATGGATTATGCTGATAAACTTTGAAATGCTTAAAGGGTACTATTTCTTTAGAAAATTGTGAAACATGTTATACTGTAATAAATTTTGATTCAGTGCAATAAAACCTTCTGCTTCAATTTTTAGTTGTCAAGAAACCAACGGCCAAAGCTGAATCTTTTCTACTGTACCAACATTTTAACAACAACCATTTTTCACTTTCATTTCCTAAATTAAATTACATTAGAGGCCGTTCACACACACACACAAAAAGCTGCAAACAGTCATAAACAGATGGTTAAATCTGTTTATAAATGGGGTTTATCCATTAATTTAAAGACAAAACACCCATGATTTTAGATTTCGTTTTATGTGTTAAGTATTGCAGATGTACGTTAATTTATGATTAGAATTTCGAATATTGATTAGAACGGTATCAGCTAATGACGTCAGCTTAAGGTTAATCTTTGTAAGTTAGTATCCTCATAACCCCTTACCTATGACCACTGACCACTGCACTGTGACTGAGGTTGGCGCTAATGACCCAGTTGTCGACGCGCCATTAAGCCTCAATCCCCCCCCCTTACCTATGCTACTTGATTTTAGAACTTCAGTCTATAAAGAAATGAATGAAAGAGTTCAAATTAATCAGAGCGTCGGTCAAAAGGTATCGTAAGACACAGCTGACAGGAGACACACTGACAGATAGACAGACACACTGACAGACAGATAGACACCAGCACAGGATAAGTACCATGCAAGATGTTGGCACCATTTTCTTGCCTAAAAAAAAGTCTTTTTGTCTTGGATGAAGAGAAATGAATTTGTAATTAGAAGATGTCAATAAATGAAACAAAGCATTTAAATGCAGTATTAATCACAGAAAAGCCAAAAAGTGCTCATGTAAAAACTCTCTCGCAGTTTTGACCTATATCAAGCTCACTATCAAGATAAAACAGAAGCAGAATTAATTTTTTTTTTAAATGACAAAAGAAATACAAATTATACAAATTATTTATACAAATTACATTCTGTTGGTAGCAGTTTCTTTAAAAATCCGGAAGGGTTTTCTTTAGAAATTCAATTAAGGTTTCTGTAGATATTGCGTAGAAGTTCCTTTAGAAACTCCTCTTAAATCTCTTTGGAATTTCTTAGAAATTCAGTAGAAAAAAAGTACAAATTCCTGAAAGGAACTCTTTGGAGAATTGCGAAGAGATTTCACTAGGTACTAAAAACTTTTTTAAAGAATTTCGCCCTTCATTTACACGCATGTAATATAATATAATTTTGTGTGAAGGTTTAATGACTTTATTAGTTTTCACTCATCATTGAACCAGTTTCAACTTTAGGTGAATCAAGACTGCTACCTTCACCACTTAAAGTAGTTGTGGCAATTTTAACAGATAGTCATGGATAGAAAAATTTTAATCAAGTTAATGGATAGCCAGATCCAATTCATCACCTCACCTAGAGTAATGACTCCGTGAGACACGAAAGTACACACACAAAAATCAATGATCGATTTTTGTGGAGTTATTGGCTTTTTAACCTTATCGTCGTGGCAGCAGCTTTGTGGTAGACTTCCTACGTAATTCTTTTATGAGAACGTAAGGTTTTAAATAGTTAATTTGTCTCAGTGTTAAGTTACCAGAAGTAAACTATTGTTCACTTATGTTTCTCTTCAAATTTTAAACCTAAATAATTTTACAATTCGTAAGAAGTATACTATGCAGATGAGCAGGCGATCCTACATGAAACGTGCAATCGTCGAAGGAAAAAATCCAGAATATGCCAGAACAGCTTTCATTATTGTGAATCAGCCTAGTAGTAGATAAACTGAAAGAATATTGACCACAACTATTTTCACCATCAACACTGCATTATACACGCATAGATGACGCAAACCATGCATCTTGCACCAATGCTATATTTATCTGGTATCCAGTAGGCATTTATAGTCAGGCGGTAGATATGGTAAAATTCAAGCAATTGTTCAGTTTTTTCATAAAATCATGAAAATCGGCATGATGAATGTGCATGTTGATGAAAGCGAGATCTGGACTTTCCGTTGGTTGATATAATATAGTAATCAAATATATATATAAATATATATATAGTTTAAGGTAATAATTATAAACTTGTGCCGACTTTCCTCAATGTGAGTATCGTATTGTACTTATTTTTTAAGCTTCGTAAAACATATTAATGGAAAGAAGGGATGAGGATTATTACCATTTGAAGGAAATTATAATTATGCCTATGATTATAGATAATAGATTATAGATAATCAGATTATGTCGTTTTACTTTAGGGTTTTATTGTAGCAAAATTATGCAAATATACTGTGTTGAAGCCATGGTTGATCGTTACAAACTGTGGGTATAATGGTTAATGTTGCAAGCAATTGATTGCTACGTGCCGAAGGTATTTTTGTTACCTCCTCCGAGAACAGAACTTACATATATTATTCTCCACTTGCAGCAATTGAATCAAAATTCATTTCGTTGTCCACCGTGGAGAATGGTAGACCACAACACCACAATAAGATTAATACGCTCAGTAAATGATAACTATATACGAAACACCACCTAATCCACCAATACAGCAGGTTCACAATCGTTCACAAAAACAATGTTTGCTTGAATCTAGAAATCTATAAAAAATACCGTGCAATCCAATATAAACAACAATCACACACAAATGTACGTGCATGTGTATATAGGCACATATGTTTTGCACAACAGCAGTCTTATTATAATGCTCGTTCCACGTGCCGACATTGTCAGGTGAAAATTACGGCCGCATCTTGGTTACCAGAACCTTGGAAGGTTTAAGGTTCACTGAGTCTATTGATTCTGGGGGCAGCCAGCTCAGAGCTCGGGTAACCGTTACCATGGTCCCATCACCATAGGTGGCGAGTTCTGCTATAATGAATAAAAGGCAGGTAATGATATTTTCGTTGGCATATGGAAACATCAAAATACCAGGGCCACCTGGTTGATTTTTGTTTCTATTGCCTCAACAGAAATATACAATATAAATATACAATGTAAATATACATTACCTTTACCCGCCCAGCCTGCCCTCTGAGTCACCATGGTTACGGCTGAGTGGATAGAAAGATGAAGCCAGGTCCGAGGCGGGCGATTTTGTAGGGAGCCTACGCCATTCGTGGACACAAGGATACTACGAGGCTGGCAGGTAAGCCAACAAAGTTCGTTAGGGGAAGATCATATCTGAGGAAGGAAATGCATAAAAGACAGGCAATGTATATTTTCGTTAGGGCAATAGAAACAAAAATCCACTGCAGGTGGAGTATTTTAATGTTTTTAAATGTTTTAATTATAGTTTTCCTTGACTTTGACATGTGAACTTGACAACGGGATGAATTCAATCCCGAAACGTTGTGTTGCCAGAGTGTTTATTTGTGCAATTGTAGTTGGCTTTATTCTTTTTAAATACAGTAGTGATGAATTTAGTAACACCGGCAGAGAACAAACGTTGTTCACCATCTTTTGGCTGCTGTATCATGTGGACGAATTGGCATCAATAACCAGGAAACTGTTTCTTGAAATTCCAGCTGCAGAAGCATGTAATTTTCACTTACGATTTTTCACGTACGATTTTACCAACTAGTATAGAATATTGGTTTTTTTTTTACAGGTAGTAACATTTCAATTCACTATTTGATACTTTTTATACAGCAACGATAATCACTGTTGAAGCATGATGCATCCTGTGAACATTTTACTTCGTCAGAGAGTGAATATACCTGTTACTGAGATGATAAAAAAGAAATCAATCAGTTGCGAACTGACTTATTCTGTCGTCGTACTAGGTAAAGTGTTGGGTCTTCTGCCTTGGAACTTCAACCTTTTTTCAAATAACAGGAATAAAAATTTTCGTTGGAAACAGACATTGGGTCGGCTCTACATGTCATTAGTGAGAATTCTTATAGTTTATTCTTGTGTAGAAAGAATGATTTTGGCTTTTACAGTACATCACCCTCGTGGTCACACTTCACTTCTTGTAGAAATTGCAAACCGGGTAATGTTACTGATGTTTATAACCCTTGTTAGCATTTTTTGTGTTGTCAAACAAGTGATCTTCCGTCATCTGCTGAAACTTTTGAAACTCGCTGACAGAATGTTGGAAGGAAGAATCAACAAACGTACTTTCCTTTTGAAGTATGTCATCCCTCAATTTATTTGTTCTTTTGTTTTTTGGATGTATTGGTCGGCGAAAGTTCTATTGAATTATGAACTATCAACTACTATCAGGTTCATGTATCCCATTTATTTACTGGCTTCATATGGACACGAATTATACGTGTTTCTGTTTTTCGTTGTTGCTGCCCGATTATGTGCCGAGTGCTTTTCATGCCTTAACTTTAAATTGAGTGCAGTCTTGGCTTCTGGAACATCGGCTTTGACTGATTCTTTTGTCAATATCCAATCCAATTACGGACAATTTTATCAGTTGGCGGAAGCTATTCAAGATGTCTTCTCTTTAATAATCACTGCACTATTAGCAAATATGACCTTTTGTTTGTGTTTACAATCATATGAGGCACTATCTGAGCCCAACGAGTTTGGAGATCTGGTTCTAGAAATATCCCTGTGGACGTATCGCGTATTCATGATAGCTAACTCAGCAAGCCGCATAACAACAGAGGTAATATGTTTAAACAAAATATGGAGTATACTAAAGTAGGCCTACAGTCTACCCTTACTTAATATTATATTATATTAATATTACACCGTAATGATAAGCGATTGGTGAAAATTGTTCAGCCTTAACTAGCAGATACTTAGAAATAACTTCTAAAAAATTATTACCTAATAACTTTCACTTTACGTGTCTAAGGCGTATAATTAATTAGCACATATGGCAACAGAGAGGGAGATTTGGTTGGGTTTTAAAACCCCATGTGTTAATGAAATTGCTATTGTACTCTCCGATAGTTCTATGTGACGATTGTGGATGTCCCTTTGTGCGAAAACCACCAAGCTGAAAGTACTAGTTAACCCTGACTAAGCCTATTGTTAATTAATCAATAACAGCCATTATAATGTTAAAACACTAGTCTAGAATTTAGCAAGGTGCCAGAAGTGTTTGTGGTTTAAACCTGGTAATCTTTATTAAAATCTCGAAATTGGGAAAGGCGTTTAGAGTTTGTTGTGCATTTGTTTCAGTGATGCGTGACCAAACAGTTAAGAATGGTACTACTGTCGTTCTAGTATTATTTGTGACCAGTAAAAACAGTTTAGACTGTATAATTTGCTCTCAATAATTTACACCAAATTTTAAAACATTTCTTGTAATTACTTGATTTAAAAAAAAATAATGGTGTTGTTTTTGCCACTGCATTTTCTTAGTTAGGTTGTCACACCATCGATACTCTTGGACATGGGTCACGTTACAAGTTTGATTTGCTTTGTAACAAAAATTCTTGGATTTAAACATTCAGCAACTGTTTTCTCAATAGTATCTCAAACGAAATAGTTTCATAAATCAAGGCAACTTGATCCAATATCTGATTTCTTCTGGCAAACTTGCGCTATTTAAATAGTATTTTCTTTTTTGTAGGCAGGGCGTGGACTAAACATACTGTTGTGTAATACCAGAACACATATGTGTGCAGAAGAATCGAAGGTAAGGGAGAGCACATGTTACTTTTAAATTCGGCAACAATGAGAAATTGTAGAAACTCCAAATATTTGGGAAAAAAATAAATGCACTCTGGCAAGTGTACGCTGCGGGGCCGGAATGATTTTCCAAGCAAAGTGAACATCTGGTATCATCTGACAGATAAAATCACTCTGCTATTGTACTTGCACAATTTCAATAACTGCTATTATAAAATTATTACTGTAAGTCAGAATTGTTATATATCATGACAGTCATTCTCTTACTATGTTCAAAATACATCAAGCCTGCAAAATCATTTTATGAAAATTGGTCAAAAAACAGTTACCACCTTGTGCTGATTATTCTTGTTTTCAACCGGTATCAAATACTTTCTCGCACTGGAAGTGTTGAAAGTGATGAACAAGTCAATGAATATCAGCAAGGTGTCCCTTAAAGTAGTCATTGACATTTAGAAGTTAAAGACCAAAGAAAAACTCTTTCGTATTGTACCCCATCTACAGCAAAATTAAACTTACTTTTATTTGCCACTTGGCCTAAAGAAAGTTGAAGGTACTATTTTCAAGCACAAATGTACAATTGATTAAACTTACCCGTTTTTTTTTGCAGTTGATCACGTTGTTAAGCCAATGTCCAGTAGAAATAACTTCAGCTGGGAGGCTATTTAAGATCAATATGACAACATTTACAACTGTAAGTATCAATATCGCAATTTCAACGCACATAACTGCTTGCCAAAAAGCATCCTCTAAGATAAATTGAAACCTTTCCATGCGAAACAGTAAGAAATTTGTGGGAGGTTCATTCTGCAGTCCCTCTAATGCCTTGTATCCTTTCCTCCGATCCGAGGGCTTCCTCTTACTCTGGAGGGTAACGAGCTCTAATCAATGCTACTTTTAACTGAGCCTGAGTGCTGCAACAGTAAGAACCAACAATCGACCTTTTAACAATGCTAAATACATTCGTCCGAAGTAAGATGTATAACACCTAGCATTGTACTCAACTTTCATGATGTCATTAGTGTTACCTTTCATGTTGCAGTCCACTTTCCTCTCTATTTTCTCTCTCATAACAATCACAACAATATGAACCGCCTTTGGCAATTTACCGCTCTTTGAGCAACAATGTGTAATTGAATTACTGGTATACTCTCTCTGTGCCGTAGTTGCTCTTGCCTGTATCCATCAAATCGCTTCTCCTACGACTTTCAGCCAGGTCACTTGTGTTAGGATTAACCCTGTGTTAGGATAAAGTTTTTTTTATATGGTTCATTGGGGCTTGTTGTCTGTGGTGCACGTACTGTGTGGTCACAGTCTATATAAATAAAGAGAGGAGCGAGCCCAGCCAGAAATCATATCGTAGAACAATACGTACCTGTGTTGAACGTTATTGAATTTTATGCTTACGCGCTATCACAATCACCGGAACGCGTGCTGAACGTCTTTATTGATAACTTGTCTCAAGTTCGAAGTCATTATTTGTGACACTACAGCGATCTAGCGCGATCTGAGAAGCATTTTATAGTGTCCACGGCCTATCTTGAGTTCTCCGTAGAACGAACACAGATAATCGATTGTACGTTTTCAGTAGCAGAGTGCCTTGTTGATATCCAAGATGGTTACAAAAACAATGGCGGCCATCGGTTAAAGCCACCCCCATCCAGGAAGACGTAGCCGCTCACAAAATATTTGCAGGACTCAAGATATGCCGCGCACACAATAGCATCGAGGTAAAAACCACGGCCATTACCAGAGGTTGACTGGTATAGCAAAAACTAAAAAGCTTCACGGATCGCTCTGGAAAACGTAGTGGTACAAATAATGACTTCAAACGTAGATAAGTTTACAATAAAGTCGTTTAGCGCGAGTTTCGGTGATTATAATAATGAATATTAAAATAAACGGATTATTCTAGAATATTACTTGTGGCTGGTCTCACTCCTTTCCATTGTATAAATAGACTGCATCCATGCAGTGCACGAGCGACGGACGACACGCCCCTGCGTTGCGTACGCCGCCATTTTGTGATGGCAGCCATTAGGCCCACCGTTAAAAGCCTAGTCCACTGTCAACGTTAGCTTACCCGCTCCGTCTCACTTTGGAGAGTTCAAACCTACTACTGAGTAGAATGGAAGCCAGGCTCAATGGAATTACAACGTTTCCACTTACGCCATGTTTACTGTAAGTAAGGTAGGCTGAACGACATAGAGTAGAGAAACTGGAGTTGATAGAAGAGAGATAGGGACCAGCAGATGAGCCCCGAACCTGTGCAATAAAGAGTTTCGGACCGGCAATCGGATTGATGGACTTCTTTTCAACTTTAATCATTCCAACTTTATGTAGGGGGTGAAAGTCAACACGGACCTCTAGTATATGTAGAGAAAGCCCATAATTGATGGTTTAGCACGTTCATCAAGAGTTTGTTAGTAATCAATTTCACAGGGGTACCGGGGGGGGAGATAGAGGGAGGGTTTGGGTGCCTTAAATGATATCCCCAGTGGGTTCCTTAGGTAGTTCGATATGTACTGCTAAGAGTGACCTATGTACCAAATTTTAAGCCTCTTCACTCGATGTGCATGATTAGCCCAAATTAAGGCCCTTAACAGCTGTACTACACCTAGATAAA
>JAHWFP010219934.1:0-12998 GCA_023313725.1 Lithobius niger | reverse complement strand
AAAGACGACGGAGAAATTTGAAGCATCGAAATTTCGACTTTAACATGTGACAATTTATAGACTAACTAATTGAAACCTACAAAAGCCAAAATAAAAAGAAACCGTATATGTGGAATTTCGGCTTTTCATCTCGTAATTGCGAAGGAAAAAAAAATAGATTTTATGAATTTGGAGCAAAAACATGAGCTATCTCCCCAAAACAAAACTTGTTGTGGAATCTGCCAAACATTTCGGCCATTTGAAGTCGTGATATCAAATGACAAGCTCTTTCGTAAAGTTAATCCCACCGACTATGACTTCAAACGTTAAATGAAATACTTGAAAATTCCGCAATAAGACAGTTTCAGAATTTTTTCATTTAAGTTTCAAACACTTACCGTTAGTATTAACTTGGCGAAAGAGCTTAGCGTTTGATATTACGACTTCAAACGGCCGGAAAGCTTGGCAGAAATCCCTAACAAGTTTTATTTCGGGGATATTTTTAGACGACACGAGACGTGTCGAGACTTGCTGAGACGTAACGAGACGAGTCCGCCCTAGTACTAGTCAAAATGTCGACAAGTTGGTGTTCTTTCTCTCACCCTCTGCCAAGTTGATGTTCAAGGAGGAAATGAGCACACTCAACTCTTCAGTAAACTACAAAATGTTATTTTTTCTCCAAACAGATTTTCCATGTTATTGGATTCATCCAAGATGAAGGCCGGAAGTTACTTAGAGGTGGTGGAGAGTGATAAATGTCTCGTGTCTGGGGAATTGCAACAACAGAAGAGAAAGGTCGGGACATGGACAGCTCGCCATTGCGCAATTTGGGACAACCAGTTCTTATGTTATAAGAGTGAGGAAGAAGCCAAACCTCAGGTAAAAAAGAAAAGAAATTATTTAAAATATTCATTGTTAGCAAGCCGATCTCTTATACAACTGGCGTTAGAATATTTGGTCTAAACTTCACTATAGTCCATTTGAATTATCAGCAATCATGTTTGACGTTTGTTCCAAAATTAATGTGAAAATGGCAAAGTACGGAGGTATATAGTACCACTGAAAAGTGATCACGTGCGGTACTATCAAACAATATTTTCCCCTTGGTTTTCTCCATCTTTTTTTAAGGCAGCCTTGTATTCCGATGCACACTTTATTTACATCCGTTTTCTTATCACTCGTTGCATTCCGCAGCTGTTAAAAACACCTTGCGCACCTATGCATGTGTTTTTTTTTTCAGTTCGTAATGCAACTCTGTTTAGTTAAAAAAAAGGTCGATATTAAACTAAGATGTCGTTGTATTATTACTGCTAATATCCCGAATGCAATGGTAATTATCGATAATTTTTTGGGAAAACGAAAGTTTTTCTCCACCAGCACACTACTTTTCATGGACGTGCACACATGGGCAGAGGGGGCACTTGCCCCTGCCCTCATGGCAAAGTGCCCTTTTTCTGATAAAAATAGCCAACATTTGCTGGAGCGGTGGTATAAAAGGGCCAAAAAAAGGTTAAAAAAAAGTACAAGAAATGCTAAGAAAGTGGGGCAAATAGGGGCAAAAATAATTAAAATCCCAAAAAGGGGCAATGAGGCCAGTGAAACCACCACCAAAACAAAATAAAGTCCTCAGAAAAAAAGTAAGTTGCCCCTACCCTCTCTGGGGCGTGTGCATGTCCCTGCTACGTTTGATTCCCTATCTTCATTATTCCCTATCTTCTTGTTGCCCGCATGGTAGACCATCGGAGGGCTCATCAGAATAAGTAGACTATGATTAGCTAATACGTAACTATTATCCTTTTCCATTAGCTAATAAAAGCTCAAGGACGATACTCTTTAGAAGATGTAGTTAGTTTTTGAATTCGCAATACGTTCATTGCATTCTGTGTCGTCTCTGATTCTGTCAACGGAAGGGTATTTTACCTAATTAAAACAAAGGCATAGTAGGCTTATACGTCCGTAAATTCTGCAACAACTTAAAAAATGCCATCTTTTCCGCTTAACTTGACTTAAATTTAGTTAAATACCGACATTTAAAAAAATTCATTTCGACGAAAACAGCCTCATTTTTGTTTCACCGGATCGGGTTATTCGGATTATGGATCAGTCTGGGTCACCGGGTCAACCAATTTTCGGGTCACACGATTGAAAAAAAAAGTCATCCGTTCCAACTCTGCGTGACAAGTCTAAACGCACGGAGCTATTTTAGCAGCATTAAAGTTCTTCTGGCTTCACCATTCACGGTACACCAATAGCGTTCTTACTCCTTTTTCTCGGTATATCCCTGTATTACAAAAAAATTTCCTTGTTTATCCCTTTTATTCAAACAAAAATTTCTCCGTTTATTTCTCTTATTCTTAAAATAATCCTCCCTTGAAATTTTACCGTTTCTTAACAAATTATAAAATTTTGAAAGCTACTTGCGTGTTTTCACAGAATATTTAGCTACAGCATTATGGAATAAAACAAACAAAAAAACAGAATTTAAACAAGGAAATTGATTTAAATGTTTTAATGATTTTAAAATGATTTAATGATTTAATTGATTTAATTGATTTAAATGATTTAAAATGATTTAAAATGATTTAAATGATTTAATTGATTTAAATGTAAATGTTTATGCTATGTAGACCAAAGTTAATTTAATATGATCGGTTGTAGTAACTTTGGCTTCGGATTCCATCGCTTGTCACAAGGTCGTCTGGGAAAGAAGCTGTGGGTTTAGTTTCCTGGCTCCAGACCAGTTGATTCAACATCGCCAAAATCTTATTTTACAAAAGCAACGCTAAAAGACATTGGTTTTCCAGCATGCGTGTCAACTGGCGTTGAGCTAGGAGGTAATTAATACACGTAATTTCTACTCTACCTCAGTAAGCCTTGACTTGAAGAAGCCATCTCCTTCCTCGTTTCAAGAAGGCTGCTCTACACGGAGTTGCCGCATTCTAAACTAATTATAGCACGAATATTTTTCTCATCTATTTATTACGTTAAAACTTGTACAACGTATTTTTAACGTGAAATGTCCCATAAAATAGTTACGATTAGTCGTTCCTCAATTGGCCACATGGGGTCGCCACCCTGAAAAAGAGATGCAACATGCGGTAATATCGTCTAGTACTCCATCGTGCTATACAGGCTCTCCTTTATGTTGCTGCTGGTCTAGTTATTTGAGCTGAAAGTATCACAAAACTGTAGATCAGACACTGTTGTAACGGGGCAACGCAATGAAATACCGATCGGAAATTCATTTTTTTTTCCTTTTAAAAATTTGTGTTCCCTTTTTAGAGCCTTTAGTTTTTTTCCCTAAAAATGGACACATTCCCGACCAGTAAAAATACAGCACGCAATTCAACTCTGGATAGGTAAGGTAATGCCCTTGAAAGTGTTTAATATCAAAACATGTGTTTCTGTTAGCATTGACGCCAATGCGGAATGTCTTTTTTTAATCTGTATCCCCGTTGGGGTTTACAACCAACATGTATCAACACTGTGACAATTTTATAAATACTGATGCAAACCTATATCCGTTGCTTTTTGGACTTAAATTTCAGACTGCCTGAGCGGTAATTGCACCCTCGACCATTGAGACCAAAGGTCGAGACCGAAGGTCTCAATTCACGCGCAGGCAGTCTGACATTTAACGGTCCAAAAGGCAACGGAAATATGTTTGCATCGCTATTTATTTATCATTTGTGGAGCCGACTCGACTTTCCGTTCTGAAAATTTGAATTAGGCGGTTTTAACCTTAAGTTGTTTAAATGACATTGGCCCAATATCGTTTCTGCCTGTTGTGTAATAATAGTTTTGACACAAAAGGTCTTTCCTCGTGCACAGGTGGTCTTCCCTCTCGATGGATTTCAAGTTGAAGCCTGCACCGACAACGATCAGCCATTTTGCTTCCAACTCTCCAAACCGGGCGTCGTCGATCACATGTTTGCCACAAACTCCCAGAGTTCTTTGAACAAATGGCTTCAGGTGAGGAAATAAAGACATAATTAAGTGTCATTAGTGTGTGTGTTACGTGTGTCAAAAGGACAAAATTAAAAGAACCCTGAAGCACAACCAAGAGTAGTGACGTATTCCGTTGGGAATGTCGTGATTCAGTTTTGTGTAGTGTACTGCAATTGTATAGAAACGACTATCTTTAAGTTGAATGATATGCATAATGTAAGGCGGATTTGGTCTGCAGTGACATATCACAATAGGACAAACCCAGGAATATTGGGCGCGCTACTGTGATATGTTATTTTTTTTAAGGGTACCGGCATTTATAAAAGGTGCACATAAAATTTTACAGCAGTACAACATCTCGGGGATACATGCACCCCTTTATCAAGGGCAAAAATAATTCGATAGAGATCTTTGTTAATTACAACACCACACAGAAATCATCACAGCTTCAAGCACAGTAAACTAAAATTAAATCTTTATGTGAACCTATATTCAACCTCGCTGGATGTAACAGTTGAGCATTAAGTAGATTCGCAGAAGAGAGGTTAACTTCACTAGGTCACCTGTTCTAGCCAGGTTGAGCATAGTTCATTTTTAAAGATTTTGGATTTAATTTTAATTTACTGTGCCTGAAACTGTGATGTTTTTTGTAAGATGTTGTAATTAACGAATCTTTCTAGTGAACATGTATATCCGAAACGTTATGCTCTTGTGCAATTTTATGTGCAACTTTTGGCTATTTTCAATTTATAGTGAAATGTCACTCCCCAAAAAAATTGTGCGCTACTGTGCTATGTCACTACATCCAGGAATTTTGGGTGATGTGCTGCATTCTATTGGAATGGGAGTCGAAATATGTCAGCTAAAGGGTCTGATGAGGCGGGAAAGATGGTATATAATCCTTGGCGCCCTGGAAAAACAACTAATTTTTTACGAATTTTGGAGGGGCAGTAAATGACGTGACTTGTTAACTTTTACTTCAGTTTAAATTTAACTTCGGCTCTTGGGTAGGGACAATTCTCTTTTTTTGTCCCCCCCCCCCCTACCCACCTTGTTTGCACCATACACACATGTCGTAGAATTCTCATTGCAAGTTCACTGGTGTCTGATAGGGCTCAGAATAACTAGGATTTTTTTTTAAACCCACCTCGGATGGTTTTTTGGGTTTTGTTGGGTTTTATTTGTTTTGGTTAGGGATGGAGGTAACCAAAATACATACCAAGCTATATATAAAGCTATATATCAATAGCTATTATAAATATCTATATATTTATATAGCTATAAATAAGCAGATACATAAAGCTATAACATTGTAGCTTTATAGCTGTCTTTATTGTATGATATTTCGCTATTGTGCTATTAAGATTTATTAGCTTGAGGAGGTCTTTCCATTCCAACTTTCCAAGTGAAAACTGTAAAACTGACCATGCAAACGCAATGTATTTGGACAAAAAAAAAACTTTTTTTTTTGCATTGTCTACAATCACGTCACCTAACTGAATAGAATTCTAAGTTTAACGTAAATGTACGCAAAACAGCCAGTTTTTCAATAAAACTTATTGAAAACTGGCTGTTCTGCTATTTATGCGTAACTCTACGGGAGGCATAAATATATACCGTACCCGAGCCAGAATGGAAGACGTAATCTGTCAACAACCTCTTATTCTTCTTAGTTCATATTGTTCAGGGTCCCCATAAATCTGGGGAACCTGAAAAACCTACAAAACCCAAAGAAATTAAATAAAGATTAAGAATAAAGAATTTCACCAGGCAGGGTATGAAGTTGCGCCGAGAAACGACTTTCGTGCGTTTTTTAGTCGTTTTTGTTACGTTTTCTTCCGGTGTTTTTGTTATTATAGACCATAGTTACGTCAGCTGCCTTGGCTCGAAGTTTCACCAGGCAGGGTACGGAATTTCACCAAGAAACGACTTTAGTAACAGTTTATTTCTGTCCCTACGGCTTTTTTTTTTCATTAGTTATTTTCCGCTGCTTTTTGTTTTTCTACCCAAGCATCCAAACAAAAACAGCAAGACTGTTTAAACCAAGTTTTAGGCGAGTCAGGGATTAAAATAATGATCATACTCATGAATTAAAAAAAAAACTTCTCTGTCGGCATCAGTCGTTATCCTTTTCCTTTCCTCGTTTGCCATCTACCTTGTGTCGATCAATCATTTAAAAAATGTAGACTGCGCAAGGCCGGCGACAGGGGGCAGTTTGCCGGGCCCTGGGAATGTAGGGGCCCAGAGAATTTCGACTTGAGTTTAGTTGTTGAACTTTACGATTTCATTAACGTTATAGTCGTGTAGATTTATCTTTTTCAAAAGTTAGTTTAATGTCTTCTAAACCTCTGCAAACCCCATCAAATACATCTAGAAACGCGAAAAATGTATTAGGAGCGCTGCCCCGGACTGCGCTGTACTGGGTCGCGCTCCCCAAACTCCCTAGAGAAGAAAAGTTCTCTACACACAATGTATTCGTACCAGGGCCGAGGAATGCTGTCACAGGTCCTGCCGAAGCGCACAATGTGGGTTACCTGAAGTCGCAAACCTGCACTGGAAAGCTGACAAAACAACATAAACGTTTGTAAGTTTGGAACGCTTTTTTTTTCGAAAGCGTATAATTTTTCATTGAATAAAAGAGAGGGACAACAATTTGATTGTCATAAACGTTTTAGGCGTAAAACGTGGGGGAACGGTGAAGGGGAAGTCACTCTACCTTATTTTCTTGTTAAGCGCCTGGTCTTGGAACCACCCGGCCTCGAATTAGCGCCGGGTTTCGCCTGTCACGAAAATAATAAACACTCAGGAACTTATTCGAGAAAATAAGGATACAGTATGTTGTAATCTATTACTGATTTTGCAAAATAGTCCGTTGCTAAGTCATACGCTGAAATTGCAATGTGTAACGTGCCAGCTGCGGGAAAGAAGAGAAGAAACCAATAGTGGGTCATGCAAAATATTCCAAAATAAAAAAATAAAAACTCGAAATATAGAAATAAATTCCTTGTTCGGAGCAGGCGATGAGCCGGGTGCCAGACAAATACTATCCCGCGACAATTCGGTCCTGAAAACTAAGCTCAGACAATTGGGTTCCAACAAAAATAGATCGCCTACGACAATTTTGTACCAAGTTAAAAAAAATTCCAAGTAAAAAATATTAAAATATCAGTTAAAAATGGAAGATCAACTATTAAATTTTCGTGATTTTTTAAAGGGAGTTTTTCCCGAGACCCTTGGACTATTTTAACAGGATTTTAACAGGATTTTTGTTCTGGGGATTAATTTCCCATGGATTTGTTTCCGGTGCTCCAAGGGGGCCGGTAAAAATCCCTGGAAAAATCTCCAAAAAAAAAAAAACTCGGAAAATAGTTCCCGGAAAAAAGATCCCACGGAAAAAAAAACCTTGGAAACTAAATCCACGGAATAAAAATTTCCATAAAAAAAAATCCCGTGAAAAAATTTCCCAAAATAAAATCCCCGAGATTATTAATGGAATGTATTATACAAGATCTAATAATAAAAGTTAATAAAATCTTATTTAATATGATCTAATTTTCACTCAATTTTTAAGTTCAGCTCATCCCGTAAAGAGATATTCTTACTTGAAAGAATGTTGCAACAGCGAACACAGAAGAGCGACCGAGGTACCTGGTTGTGACTTATGTCATATCCAATCACATTAAGTTTTCACATTTAGGTAGTTTCTTTTAGATGTTCTCTCGACTGCCTATTCCGATTTTAGACCTGAGTTTATTAAATTGTACACCAAATGCAGTTTATTGTATTTCAGCATCCTCATCAAAACTAGGCTACTCGTTACTTTCGTTGATGGTTTCATTGTTTTTTTTTTTATTAAATTTTAATTCTTAGCTCTTGTGTTAGTCGGATGAAAAAACGGTTTGACCTCTAAAAAATTACTACAAAAGGTTTCTCAACGGTTTTTTACAATACCAGGTGTGCTGAATAACATACTAAAAGTTTACCAAGAGTTTTGACAACTGGAAAGACCCAGTTTTCAAGATGGCGTCCAAGATGGCCGCCAAATACATAACTCCAATAGTTAAATTGCTACAAAAGATTCCTGAACGGTTTTTTGTAGTACCAGGTGTGCTGAATAATATACTAAAAGTTTACCATGGTTTGACCACTGGAAAGGCCCAATTTTCAAAATGGTGCCCAAAATTGCCGCCAAACACCTAACTCCTACAGTTTTCATCGAAAAAAGTAAAGTCCATGTCTACTACCCCTATTTTTTTATGGTCTTAGAATTTATTTATCACTTCTAAACTATAAAAAATATTTTATTTATCCTAATTTTACAAAAATTAACAAAATTATCAATTCTAACATATTTACAATTAGTCACTGTCACGTTCTTCTTCCCAAACAGATTCAATGAATTGATTTTGGTTCACAAGCAGACGTGCATGGTAGTCCATACCTCGTGCAACTGCATTGTTTTGCTCGACAGGCAGTTGTGCAATTACAATGTAGAACGTGCAGAAGACTTTCTGGTGCAATGGGCTTATTAGTCAGAACTGGTATATATTGATTATCCAAAAGCTTTAACACCCAATTGACCCATTAATGTTATTGCTATTTTCGATCCAAACCATGTTTAGCTAACATACTGTGAAGCTGTGGTATTTTGTCGAGGACTTGGTAGGAGGAAGGCCGTCTGGAGTAAGGAATGATAGCGCACAAACAAAATTGGAGAGTTGGTAAGAGGGAATGGAATCCGTATTTCTGCACCCAATCAATATTGCCATTACCTTTAGCTCCTTTATAACAGATTTTGTTTGATTTTGGAGCAGAAATACATTTGCACAGTTCTGAATCCTTCGTTCACTGCTAATAAGTTTTTGGAATGTGACTTCTTACCTACAACAAATTATCATTTTTGTGTAAGTTTAAATGAACAAAAGTTATGAACATATATTACTACCCAAAACTAGTTTCGTTTCACTGTTGTCACATACCTTATGAAGTTTGGACCTGTCCGTACGAAAATACAATCCTCTATTGTTTAGTTGTGCATAACATAGGAAAAGAATGAGTAAATCTGTATCCTCTCCTATCAACGTCGTCGTTGAGTGGTAATTTGATGACTGACAGTTGCCCAGGGGCGCCTCTAACATTGAAAACGTGATGGGGCCAAATGCCAAATGCAAACGAGGATGTGTGTGTGTGTGGGGGAGGGGGGGGGGCAGGGCACAGGAACCCCCCCCCCCCCCCCCAAAAAAAAAAAAAGAAATAGGAGCCGAGGGGCCTAAAAATTATTGGAAAAAACTAAACTCGCTATAACTTCAAGGGAGCACATTGTTATTCAGTTTAAAAAACTTTTAGAAGATTTAACTTAATGACGCAAGTATCACTTACGAAACTGGCACGGTGAATATACAGCCTTTTCTTGCGTAGTTTCGTTTAGTACGACGCAACTCATCATGTTTGATTCTTGTGCCCCGTCACGTTGCATTATTTTGTTCCGAATCTAGTTTTATTAATGTACTAGATGTAAGCCCGTGCTACGCACGGGTGTTGTAATTACCAGCAGGGACGTGCACAGGCCCCCGAGAGGCCAGGGGCAAGCTTACTTTTTTCTGGGATCCTCTTTTTTTTTGTGTGTTTTAACCTCTTTGCACCACTTTCGTAGCAGTTATTGTCTTTTTTTGCGTTTTTGAGGCTCTTTTACACCACCACTTCCATAAAAAGGGCACTTTTTTTAGAAAAAAAAGGGCACTTTGCCATGAGGGCAGGGGCTCGGGGGGGGGGGCCGCCCCCCCCTGTATGCACGTTCCTGATTACCACGGGTGTTGTAATTACTATGCAGTTACCACGTTGATTACCCAAGTCACTGAAATAGCCAAGCATTTTTTTTTGCTAAAACAGTTTCGTACTCAAAATCCCGATTGCTTCTTTTTAAAATTAAAAATTAGATGCTGTCTTTTGTTTGCCACACAACTGCTAACAAATCCGTACAGCTTGAACTGACTTGTCGCAAATAATAACTGTAGGCATCGAACAATAACTGCCGTAAATGCTGAGACAACGGTGCGTGGTACATTCACGCAAGTATAGCCCACTACATCCCGGTCGTGCATATTGCTCAAGGCCCGCTGAAATAGTAACTGCGCTCCACTCTAGGCTCATCAGCTTCCTTCTTTTTAGTGACAGACACGACAGCAGTCGTCCAGTACCATACGGCATGACGATTAGTATCTGAACAAAATTTATGCTTTAAACTTTAAATACATAAAGGTAACGATCAAATTGGGAGATCTGGCGCATTTTGAGGACTTTTCACGCATTCACTTAGTCCAGATACAAATTCCTTTGGGTTCCTAATCCGTACGGTACTGGACGACACTGAAGCAAGGTGACAGGCCTGTAGTTGAGCACAGCTACTATCTCAGCGGGCCTTGATATTGCTTCGTTCGCTTGCGTTGACTATAAAGAGATGGCGCCACGACTGTTGATCCGGTTGGTTACTTGCGGCCGTCGGCCGTCGTGTGGCCGTCTCGTTGCGTCCATCTGACGCGACAACTCGATTTTATTAATAAAGATACATAAAAACAGAAACTAAAATGCCAGACCAACGTTAAAATGAAAAGATAGCTAAATAGAAAAAAAAATGTTTTCTTTCTCCGATTTCTTAAAACTGAGGGGGCTATTATTGGTCCCAGCAAAAAGTGGAGGGGCCATGGCCCCCCCGGCCCCCCTCCCCCCCGGCTCCGGCGCCTATGCAGTTGCCTTGACGATGTCCATATCAGCATCCCCTGACGCATCGATAACTCTGCAGCCTCTTTTCCGCAATTCTTCTGTCACCAATACGTACGTGTTTGTTGCGAAACGTGGAGAGAAAATCCTCTTTTTTTTCCAACAAACTGCATTGTATCTCTTTGCACTACCAACTCTCCAATAAAAGACTGTTTGTGTGGGCGTTATTCGTCACTCCAGACCGCGTTCCTCCTACCGAGTCCTCAACAAAATAGCACAGCTTCAGAGTATATTACCAAATCGTGGTTTGGAGTGAAAAGAACAGTGATATGAATGCGGTCGATTGGGTTGGAAGCTATTGGACAATCAGTACCTACCAGTTATGGCTAATAAACCCGTTGCGCTACAAAGTCTTCTGTATACTGCATTGCAATTTCAAAATCGCCTGTCGAGCAAAACAACGCAGTTGCTGCACGAAACACGAACTACCATGCACATCTGCTTAAACCGTGCCAAACATACAGTTGTGAAAATCAAATCAATGAATCTGTTTGGGAAGTAGAATGTGACAGTGACTAATTGTAAATATGTTAACATTGATAATTTTGTTATTTTTTTTGTAAACTAAGGTTAAATAAAATATTTTTTTATAATTTAGGTGTAATAAATGAATTCTACGGCCATAAAAACGCCGACTTTAGACGCCGAGGTTAGACGCCGACTTTACTTTTCTACGATGAAAACTGTAGGATTTAGGTGTTTGGCAGCCATACGGGACGCCATCTTGAAATTGGGTCTTACCGGTGATCAAACTTTGTTAAACTGTTAATGTTATTCAGCACACCTGATACTATCAAAAACTGTTGAGAAACCTTTATGTAGCAGTTTAACTATACGGGTTAGGTATTTGGCAGCCATCTTGGACGCCATTTTTAAAATTGGCCTTTCCGGTTGTCAAACATTGGTAAATTTTTAGTATGTCATTCTTCACAACTAAGATTAAAAAAAAAACAGTTGAGAAATCTTTCGTAGCAATTATTTGAGGGTAAGGTGGCTTTTATTCATATCTGCAGTCGCCTATGTAGTATATTTACCGATTCAATCCTCGGATTTTTTTCCGGGGATTTTTATTCGGGGAATTTTTTTCCTTGGGATGTTTTGTCCGGGGACTATTTTACTGGGATCTTCTTACCGAGTATGTTTTCTCCGAACGCAGGTTTATGTATATAAACGCAGAAGGCCTCAGTACAATGAAAACTGTGGGAAGGAGAAGGGGGGGGGGGGGGGGGGCGCTCTTCGCGTGGGAATGATAAACATCCTAAAGCTTCCCCAATTACAACTGTCGGAAACTCACTGCCGAGAAATCTACTTACCCACTCTATCAATTTCACTTTTTTTTGAGGAGCCAATTATTTGCGGGTTGCATTTTAAACGGGGCCAAGTTGTCTCACTATCCGGAATTTTGGGACTGATTTTTCGGGGGCGGAATAGCCCGGGGCCGAACTGTCGTTGGCCCAATCAGCCTTATTAACTACAATGGTTGGAAAAACTCAGGAGAGCGGGGGAGGAGGGGGAGTAGTAGTGGAATAAAACGTCTAATTTATTAGGTTTTTTTTTTGTTTGTTACCAGTACGGTAGTAACCACGAACGAAAAAACAGTTATCAACTGTTGTATTTAACTCAGTGGCGCCCATCGGGGGATAATATGAGGAGGGAGTCTCATTGCCTTTTTGTGGTACCCCCCTCCCCTTTCGCCCCACCGTCT
This sequence comes from Lithobius niger, assembly GCA_023313725.1. Taxonomy (NCBI): domain Eukaryota; kingdom Metazoa; phylum Arthropoda; class Chilopoda; order Lithobiomorpha; family Lithobiidae; genus Lithobius; species Lithobius niger. Next base: position 589 of record JAHWFP010219934.1, on the reverse strand, counting down.
CCCAGCCGTGATGCCTGTTAACAAAAAAATACAGTCAATTTTTGTTGTTTCCCACAGTAATCATTTCATGGTTACCCGTTTCGCGGAAAATTAAGCCCTGCCTAAAATTTGGCGGACTGGTAATACCCTTTCGTAGAATTCACGTTTCGACGAAAAAAAAGCTTAAAATAGTTAAAAATTAGTAGCCCCTCTTTCTATTGCTTCTTGAACGAATTTGCAATTAATTGCGGTTTCTGGTGTTGTTTTGCCGCCGCGAGCACATGTTAGTAAACTTTTTTCGGCGAAACCGGAATTCCCATTTCGCCGAATTTTAAGCAGGGGTGTATTTTCCGCTCCGCAAAGGTCACAAGTACACCCCCACTCCCCCTTCAAGTCCATGGAGAATGCCACGACAATTTCTTTTTTTTTTCTTTGCTATTTCCTTCAGCTTTCTCGTTTCCGTGTCCCATTCCCCTGCTCTGAAAAGTGTAACTTTTGTAAATTTTGTAAAGTCATTCCGTGTTTCACTAAACTTCTTCGTTTACGAACATACGAATTTCGACAAAGATGTAAAGGTAGTGGCATAGCTTATTTAATCTGTGGGTAATGG
>JAHWFP010219927.1:19492-37205 GCA_023313725.1 Lithobius niger | reverse complement strand
AATGGAAATTACAGATCAAACACACATTTTTTCTACATTTTTTTTTTACAAATTTTTACATGATTTTCAAAAAAAAATATTGTTTTCTCTGAAATTTCCCTGAGCTTTTGGCTCTACTTTCAATTTCCCTGAGATTTCCAGGTTCTCCAGGTTTCATCTAAATCCTGTTGATGTCACACTTAACAATAGAGCAGCGTCAAGTGACGTCATATTGGCTACGAGACACCATTTGGAGGTAATAGCTACAAGGTGCACTAGATTAAAATGTAACGGAAAACTTACGCTTCACTTCTAGTCAAGACAGTGCTTTGAGAGCGGCTTTCTTAGGCTTAAAAGAACGTTGTTTTCTCAAACAAGAAAAATCGCACGTTATAGGCTTAAGAAATCCACTCTTAACAGCATTGTCTTCAATAAGACGACCTTCTATTCCCCCTCCAGTGCTCCTTGCAGCTAACCCAGTTACTGACTCCACCATAGAGTTATACATAATAATACTACGTTGTGTCACTGCCCTATAAAGAATTTAAGTCAGAGTCAAAATGCCAATACTGAGTCATCCTGGTATCGCCACCATTGCTTTTTTTTAGATACAAACAAACACTCGTTTTATTTCTCGTCACTGAGATAAAAAATATCCATTATCGTAATATAAGGAAGAGCCACACGCCACAATACGATTTACTTTCACTTACCTTAAAAGATTCAATCACACGAATAAAGTTTGAAATAAACTTAGTCAGGAAATATATATCCACGTGTGCTACGTACGAGCATTCTACACAACCTCTACTAAGATTAACATCGTGATTCTAACTAAAACGTTTTTTTTAGCTCGACGACAATGTATCTAAAATGTTTCGTACTTTTATGGTCTTGACATACTTTCCCTCTCCAAGAGAGTTGGTTGCGTAGAGTACCAGTCTGTTATTTTTACCTTGAGATCAGTGGTACAGCCATTGGCCAAGTTCTACCTAACAATCATTAAATTTATTCTTAGTTATGACTTAAAGTAGAAATAACGTCCGTAAATTGTAAACGTTCTACGAATAAAGAGACAAATTTTGTGGCAATACGTTCACCTCAGTGCGAGCAATTTGATGTGATAATAAATATAGATGAAAATTCCTGTAGTAAGTATGCATGAATTCACTGCAAATCACTGAATTTGCATAATATAAAGGCAAATTGGAAATAAGCCTTCAGCAAAAATTATCCACTAGAAATGACTCAGTTCAGTAAGCCACTTTTATGTACTTACATTTCATTTGAGTGATGTGAACCGGATTTGCACTGGCAAAACAGTCCATCGCCACATCACTGCCTCCTTTACCGCGATGGCCAGTGGACGAGTGGATATATTGGTAAAGGAGGTATGGCAGTGATCTGGAGGTGGACTGGATTGAACTGAAGTAAGGCTCCCAGCCTTAACGCTATGGCATTGCTCTGTAATACTACAATACCCTCTATAACTGCATGCTGATGACTGTGCTGAACAGTGATTAGTGTTGCATTACTTGGTGCGACACACTAGGATGTGTGTTGATTTAACTAAATTACACCAGAAAGGGTTAATTTGAGTGATGCGACCTGGATTCGAACTAGCAAACCAGTCCATAACCGGATCACTGCCACCTTTACCGCAATGGCCAGTGGACGAGTGGATATATGGGTAAAGTAGGTATGGCAGTGATCTGGAGGTGGAACTGGATTGAACTGAAGTAAGGCTCAGACTGGGGCCCCAGCCTTAATACCCTCCGTAACTGAATGCTGATGACTGGGCTGAACAGTGATTATTGTTATATTACTTGGTGCGACACACTAGTATTTTTCTGGATTTAGCTAAATTACATCAGAAAGGGTTAAACGAAAAAGTCATTCAGTATTCTAGACTGGCCCTGCAAGAATACAAAGACGTGTCCAGCCACACAGAGCCAGTCCTGAATGCTGGCTATCTTGTTTGTTAACGCTTTCCCTTGTGATTTTTGTTATTATTAACACATCATTTACCATTTAAAAAAATCAACCTGCCACAGAAAATGGGTGGTGCAATTATAACGATGCCATAGAAGGAGAGGTATTTCAAACGTGCAAATAATCAAATTAAACTCGCAATTTAATATATATAACAAACAAAAAACTTTTTCTGTTAGGTAAAGTGAGTTTTTGGTGATGTTTTCAGAATACGAATGATGATCCACCGACCAACGAATTGATGAACCACCGACCTGAATTACTTTTAACCCTGTTTATAAAACCTAATACTGAGGCTACCTAAAGATAAAACTTCGTGGGTAGCCAGGTATCTGGGTGGAAGTAGAATCAGTTAATAAATATAGTTGTTATAACAACGGAGGCCTGACAGCCTTGGAAGCTTTGCAGGGAAATAGATGCTATAAATCATTAATAAAATTAGGGGAAAGGAATACACCTTTTGATTTAATGGAAATCACAATACCCAACACAAAGCATTTTTATAGATCTCCAAAGCAAAAAACAAAGAAAAATAATTATGACACATTAAAAAGGATTGTTAGCTTTTTATTTGTTAAGAGTATGAGCTTACAGAATACGGATTCACAAAATCAGCACAAACACAGATACAAATTTATTGCAACTAATCTTGGATTTAAAATTACCCAATAACTCCTTTATCCATCTTGACCCTTTAAGTCTCAACTTAAATTTCAGGCAATTCATTAAAGCCCCAAGCTGTGGTGCGTGACGAGATTAAAACCGGCATTCTGTTGGTTTAGGAACAGGTACGAAAATCATTGGGCTTCCTTTGCTCATTAGCACTGTTTTTTCCCGTTTCGAAGCAACAGTGGGTAAGAAACAGTTAAGAAGTAAAGCATTTTTATATTTCAGATGCTTGCATCACTTGAACAGTTACCTTAGAATGGAAGAAAAGTGGCTTGTTAAACTACCTTGTAGAACTACTAACACTAGATAAAGCAGGTAAAATTCTCCAAAAATGAGGTGGGTGATCGTTACAGTCGGACACTTCTAGTGGAGAGTGTCCCCTTATTATTCACCTTGAATAATACTCAGCAGTCATTGCCCAGGAGTTTTCATACGTTACACGACTGAGAATTTGGCTCGCAACAGGTAACCTGACATAAATATAACGAATTATATTTAGTTCGTACTTACAACCCTGAGCCCATAGCACGACGGCTATAACTTCAAATTAATTAGCAGGAGTTATAGTCTATCAGCTACGTTTTGAATTGCAAAAAAATATCAAGTTTTATAGACCGACGAAAGCATGAGGGCAATTTCATTGGAGGATGTGCCGTTAAAAAAAACTTTATGCAGTTAATGCTACGTTTTATTACTTTTCTATGTTTCCTATCAGTCGTTTTTTTCAACTTTCTCCCGAGTAAGAACTCACCTTTACCAATAATTTACTTTAGATCGGAGTTTCTCTAACCAAATTCTATAAAAATGGAAAGGGTTTATGCAAATAGCACGCCAAATAAAAATTGTAAAATGTTTGTCTAAAAATTATTAGTTTCATAGTAAAATACAAAACCCAGACTGAACACGGAGACATTTCCTACTGATCCATATACGAAAAGGTTCCACGGCTTATAACTAGTATCGTCATCTATTTTAAGCTGGGCTCATCAAGTTGCTTATGTGATTGTATTTGTAGCTTTACCTTCGGCCATGCAAATACCCACGCGCCATTAAGCCTCAATCCCCCCCCCTCATGCAAATAAGTGGGACACACTCCGAGAACTGCTGGATTTGCGTGTCGATATTTTAAGAATTAATTTAAAAATGCAGCTAGTGGGGCAGCTAGATTACCAAAATGCAGATTACATTTTGGAATTCCCCCTAAAATGTAAACTATTCAGTTTGAAGGGATAGTTGGGACATTTTCCTGTTAAAATGTGTGATAATTTCAAATTTCCAGAAGGTTTTTTTTTTTTTTAATTAAAGGAAACACAAAATAGCCATTAAGTAGAGAAAAACTTCACTTGTGGATGATGACTTATTAGCAAAATTGTACTTCCTAGTGCAGTTTACAAAATTATTACAGGCAAATACATGTAAAGAAAGAAAATTTTAAACACTAAAAAAGTAATAAAAAAAGTAGAGAAAGGTAAAAAAAATATGGAAATTAACTGAGAATTAGCAAATCTAAAAGTTTACATTTAAGTTCATTATATTTAGTTACTAGCAAAATATGTAAGGGTAGTTTATTCATAAGCCTAGGTAAAAAATAGTTTTTAGTTTTGGTACCTTATAAGTTGTTCCATTTAGACAAGTTTACATTCAAGGTTTTTCTCCGTAGTTTAATGATACTTTTTACATCCTGGCAATTTATAACGTAAAAAAATTGTTTAAGTAGATCCGGTAATCTCTAAGTTTTTTTATATTCAGTATCATGTTTTCTATGTACAAATTTTTGTACTTTTGGTTGTTTTTTCAGCTTTAAATAAGATTTTAACAATTTCATTTTGTATGTTTTGTAGTTTCAAAATCAAATAATCTGGTGCAAAACCATAGATTTCAGTGTGATGTAGTAGGTGCAGTACGATCCAAGCACTGAATCACCTTTTCATTTATAATTCTCATTTGTAGGTTTTGATGCTCTTTTTCCGAATATTGTTTCATTTGCCCATTCTGTTTATAACCAATCTGTTGCCGGTTGAAGAACTACGGGTTGGTTAATGAAAAACCTAGCTTAATGACAAACTTTTCTGTTTTCATTGTCTCATTATGCTCATTCTCTCGACTCTTCAAAATCTATCACTCCCCCTCACTGTATCCCAATATCCAAAGTTGGTTTTGTTGCCACCAAATGTAACGGGTATACGAAAATAAATTGCCACACATAGGTTAGCTATCATTCTGTCCATTACACACTTCAAAAAAACTTTCTTGCGCCCTTTCTTTTTCTAAAACTGATATCGAAGCCTGTCTATCCGTTGCAGTTCACGTTTTGCGGATCTCCTGTGCGGCTGACGCTGATGGTCTTCCAATTCGTCTTTTGATAGGAAGGTCTTCTTGCATATTGGACAAAAACAATGTTTCTCTTTTTCTTCTGGTGACAAATGTTGCAGGTTGTGGTACTGGAGATTTTGGGAAGAATTTAAACATTTCCCGCATGTGCTACACTTGAATCTACCTTGATGTACGTACACATGTTTGTAAAGAGTATTGTCGTTGACAAACATTTTTCCACACTGTGGGCATGAACGGTGTCGATCTGAAACAATTTGAGAACAAAATTATTAGGCTAAGGAGAATCATGCCTTGAATAAATATACAAAAAATCTGTCTGACCAGCAGCTTTAATGCCTACACAACCCAAAACGCGTAAGCATCCATGTGAGAGTATCATACGTTCGTATTCCATACCTTGTCACAAGTTGACAGAGAAAAGCTACGGGGTCTCACTTCCAGACTCGAGGTCAGTTCATTCAAGCAAAAGTACCCATGAACGACACAAAAGTATAGCACTCCGTCGCCTGGCCATGCAATCTTACACGGGCGCATCTTTTGTGACACTAGCGCCGCAGCACGCCGATCGGCTGTTTCATGAACCAAGCGCAGAGGCCCCATGCGGCCGTTGATAAAAAAAAAAAGGTCGGAAGCTCGAGACGGACCTACACATGCACGCGCTCTTCCATTCGGTCCGTGGCGTCTGCTAAAGACGAGAATCGAAAGTAAAAACAAACCACCTAGTTTTAAGAAATGGATGCGTTTGCCCAAGACGAAGTAAACGGCAATTAAAAAAGAAATTGAGCAAGCTAAACATGTGAAAGGCTTAAAAGACATTTGCACGATGTTTTTTTTAAAGAAAAAGCATTCATTCAGACATTACTTATGTCTTTGTTGGATGTGATTGAAAAGTTATACTCTTCAATCCTCGCTGCTAAACCAAAAACCCAGAGGGGGGGGGGGCGCGCGCCGAATCATAACTTTCTCTTAAAGGTAGGTTATAACATAACTCCATTTTATTATCTCAAACTCCAGTGGTGGTGCATGTAACAGCTATTGTTTACAACTAAACAAAAACTGAAAGCCAAATGGACATCTGTATTTATTGTTTATGACTGTGCCAAAAGCTTAGTTTCATGGAACGCACGTGCATAGTTGTACTACTACCGCTTTGGGGGGGGGATTGAGGCTTTGTGGCACGTCGACAACTTAGTCATTAGTGCCAACCTCAGTCACAGTGCAGTGGTCCGGGTTGCCATTGCACCAAGCATTACAGAGATATATTATTCAAATCCCTAATCAAAATCTTGTCATACACCTCCTGCTAAAATTGAAAAAAACACCGGACAGGAGGACAGACTTATCGCCCAATTGACGCACAATGTCATGCGGAAGATGGAAACGACGACGAACACCATCAAGATGGCGACAATCAACAAGTAAGTGCCGGACCGTAAGTGGCCGTCGACACCAAGAACATTCAGGAGGGTCAACCCCCCGCAAAAGGAAACAGTGAGTAAGTCGGGTGTGACCAATCAACAAGGAAGTGCCGGACCGTAAGTGGCCATCAACACCAATAACAGGGGGGGGGGGGAATGAGGGCCAACCCCCCGCAAAAGGAAACAGTAAGTCGGGTGTGACTAATGCGCAAATGGGCCAACACAACTTCTTCACGGCAACTGTGGTGACTTGCCGAGTGCCATTCCTCGACAGTGCCTTTAATAGCTCGTAATTTATTACCATCCTGTCGGTCCCACAAGGTTTGCCAAGAAGCGTGTAACCTCAGACGCAGAGTCGGAAAGGCGTCTGAGGGAACAAGGCTGAGATCCCTTCCGAGAGGGCCAGAAACGGCTCCTTTCGCTGCAGAATCAGCTTGCTCATTTCTACCTATCCCAACATGGCCCGGGGTCCAGCAGCAAAGCGGGAAAGCAAAGCTTGGACACGTTGTGTCAAGGGGTTCCGAGGATTGTAATTCGCCAAGGACTCCAGGGCACTCATGGAATCGATAAAGATAATGAAATGCGTGCCCTGAAGGACAAGGATCCATTTCACCACCAAACCAAGAGCCAAAAGCTCAGCACAAAACACAGAATAGCCTGATGGAAGGTGATGGGCAACATTTACTCCCTTACACACACAAGCAAATGCCACGCCAAAGTCTGACTTTGACCCATTAGTAAACAGCCGCTGATAACCGGCGTACTGAGAACACAGCCGCCTGAATTTATGCAAGTACCTTGCTGGTAGAGTGGAACCCTTCGGGAGGGATGCCAAAGCGAAAATAATAATGCCATTTGGGACAAGCCAAGGGGCCAAGCCTCAAGACGCAGGGTACTTCAAAGGCTATTTCCTGACAGGACTGCTGGAGCCTATCGCGGAAATCACCCTTAACCACCCTGCATCTACCAACTCACAAGTCTAGCCCAAAAACCATGGACAAACAGGACTGGATTGCACAGCACGAAAATGCACAGCATACTGAATGGCAAGCTGTCGCCGACGAATGGCCAAAGGTGGCTCCGAGGCCTCAGCATAGAGGCTGACCACTGGAGACATTCGAAATGCCTCGGTCGCCAGATGCAGGCCACTGTGATGCGCATTGACCAACATTTGGAGAGTCGAGTCACTAGCCGAACCATAGACCATTACACGCATAATCAAGTTTGCTGCAGACAAGGGCTCAGTAGAGGTGCAACATGGCAGTGCGATCGGCACCCCATGAAGTGCCCGACAGAACACGCAAGATGTTAACCGCTAGCAAAGCCTTGTCTTTAAGTTGACGCAAGTGTGGAAGCCAAGATAACCTGGAATCGAACACCAGACCCAGGAAACGTGCCTGTGGGACAACAGAAATTTGTGCCTGTCCCATGTACAGGCAAGGATCTGGATGCAGTGTTCGTTGTCGGCAAAAGTGGACGCACACAGTCTTGTCCGGAGTAAACCGGAAACCATTACTGACCGCCCAGATCTGGACTTTGTTAATTGCCAGCTGTAGCTGCCGCTCGCAGGTCTCCATGTAAGCTGCCTGAAAGTGCAGGCAGAAGTCATCGACAAACAATGACTGGGGAACAGCAGCTTGCTGGGCAATGGGGTTGATCCCTATAGCAAACAAGGTGAAACTAAGAACACCTCCTTGAGGCACACCATTCTCCAAGACAAACGGGCGGGAAAGAGTCGCCCCCGACATGAACACGAAAAGAACGGCCTGAGAGGTAAGCGGAAAGGAACAGTGGCATCCGTCCCCTCAAGCTAAACTCATAGAGATTACGGAGAATCTCATAACGCCAGTTCGTATCATAAGCCTTCTCCAAGTCAAAGAAAACTTGAACCAAATTTTGACGCAGGCGAAAAGCCTCCCTCACATCTGATTCAAGGGCAACTGGGTTGATCGATGGTTGCCGAACCTTCGAAAGCCACACTGGGACGCAGATAAGAATCCCCGTGATTTCAGCACCCAGACCAACCTCTCACTGACCATCCGTTTCATAAGTTTACAGACACAGCTAGTTAGAGTGATTGGGCGATAACTGGAAGAAGAAGTAGGGTCCTTGCCCGGTTTCACAATTGGTATGACCACTGCTGTCCTCCACGCAGTGGAATAGAGCCCTACATACGGTTGAACATCTCCAGCAAGATCTGCTGGGAGGCAAATGGCAGATGTTTCAACAGCTGATAGTGAACATCATAAGGCCTTGGGGCAGAGTCATGCGACCTGGACAAAGCTGAAACAAATTCCTGCCTGGTAAACGGTAAATTGTACTCCTCTAGCCTGTCGGAGCGAAAGTCAAGAGAGTGACCCTCTTCCCTACGCTTAATCCCGATGAAACCAGGATCATAATGGTCATCACTCAAGACCTGCGCAAATGCAGATACAAGACAATCGGCGATATCCGGCACAGAAGAGATCACGGCATTCGCCACCCTCAGCTGTGATACCGGGGTAGGCACATTCTACCCCAAGATCTGGCGCACCTTCCTCCACACCTGCTGAGAAGGTATGGAGAGCGTGATCGACGAAATATAAACCAACCACGAAGTACGCCTAGCCTCACGGATGACATACCGGGCATGGACACGGCAGCGTTTAAAGGCCATTAAGTTTTCAGTAGTTGGGCTCACCGTAAATGCACGCAATGCACGCCTGTGGGCCTGAATGGCCTGTCCACAAGCCGGTGTCCACCACGGAACAGGTACCCGTCTCGGCTGCGTGGACACATGCGGGATAGTAGCATGAGCAGCAGCAAGGACCACATCCGTGAAATGAGTGGAAAGTTCAACCACATCAGGAAAGTGACAAACCGCAAGCTGAAATACAGCAGCCTCAGCAAAGGCTGACTACTCGGCTCGTTTAAGTGCCCACCGGTCAGGCCTGGAAGCCGCAGAACCCCCCCCCCCCCCCCTGGTTTGGGCAACACAAAGGGGGGGGGGGGGCTCCCCTGCAGATCGGCAGTGACAGGCCAAGCGAAGTGAACTAGGATGGCTAGCGAGCAAAAGGCTAAGTCCACCACTGACGTATTGCCAGTGGCCAGGTTACAGTGTGTTATGGCTCCATCGTTCAGGATGCTGACGGACCCCCACTGCGTCCACTCCTCAAGGATCCTCCCCTTGTTTTCAGTATTAGGTCCTCCCCACTGGACGTGGTGGCTGTTAAAGTCGCCCAGCAAGAGGAAACGGGCAGGAAGCTGGCGAACCAGGTCCTCCAGGTCTCCAACCCCAAAGACCTCATCCGGTGGTTGATCGATGGTTGACCGAACCTTCGAAAGCCACACTGGGACGCAGATAAGAATCCCCGTGATTTCAGCACCCAGACCAACCTCTCACTGACCATCCGTTCCATAAGTTTACTGACACAGCTAGTTAGAGTGATTGGGCGATAACTGGAAGAAGTAGTTATCGAAGTGGACAGTAATATCGAAGAAAAAGAAGAAGAAGACAGTAATATCGAAGTGGAAACTAACTGCTACTGCCTGAAGTCTAATGCGCAGAAGCACAATGGCATGTGGCTGAGAGTGTTGAACGAGCACTGCAACACCACCATGTGCACGTGGCACAGGGTCTGCATCCAGACGGTAGACAGAGTACCCCCGAACAACCGGATTATACGACGCCTTAAAGCAAGTTTCCAGTAGGCAGCAGCACAGAGGTCGCCAATGCGACAGAAGCAGCCGCAGCTCTTCTGCATTGGTCCGATAACTTTGGCAGTTCCACTGAACGAAGGCATGCGTAGTCATTAGGGCGGGCTGGAGGTGGAATCCTTCTCCTCAACCTATTCTCCGGGCGATCCAAAACATCTGAATCCTCACCCTAATCAAAAGTTGGAGTGAGGTCCTGAAAGAAGCTGTCCTCAGAAGGAAAAAAAAGCTCCGGAGAAATGGATAAAAAAAATCTCCCTGCTCCATGGGCAAAGTAGTATCAAGTTGTGGAGGGAAAGCAATGGACCCCTCAGCAAGCTGGTCGTTCAACGACCGTTTCACCTTCTCTCCTGGTGGCGACTTCCTCACAGGTGGTGTTGAGGCCATACTAGCAAGAGCCATAGTCTTCGACGCTTTTTGTGGTGCACCCCGGACGGATGGAAGCTTAACTGAGGGTTTAACCTGCTTGAGAACAGTCACAGCAGCAGTAACGGGAGCAGTAGTGGGCTGGGAGCAGGCTGGGCAGATGTCGACAGCACAGCAGCAACCGGGTTCGAAGGGCCCAAAAGACCCTGCAAAGATGGATGTTGCTGGGTCAACAAAGTAACAAGCATGCCTACCGTCCTCGTCAAAGACTTGAGCTCAGCGCGCAAATCTGCCAAATCAGCAGACTGACTAACTGGGCCAAGCAATGGCGCACTGCACACCTGCGCAAAAGATCACGTTATCGTCGGTGCCTTCTGACCTTCTTCAGTTTGACCTTCTTCCGGGCCTCCGAGTAGGAAAGCCCGTCCTTAACCTTCAATTCCTACACACGACGTTCCTCTACATAAATACGGCAGTCCCATGAAGAGGCTTGGTGCTGACCACCGCAGTTGACGCACCGCTCCGGGCCAGCACAATCAGTGCCCCATGGGCTGCCTGAGCACAGCTAACACAGGTCGGCTTACTCTTACACGAACTGCTGGTATGACCAAAGCGTTGACAGTGGAAACACCGCATCGTGTTCGGGACGTAACATCTGACCTTCAACCGTAGGTATCCGGCAGTAATGTGTTGCGGTGCAACCGGCGAATCAAATGTCAGGAAAAAGGTGTCAGTTGGCTGAGCACCATTCTCGCCTTTCCGCGTCAAATGCCTAACGGCCGTAACGCCTTGTGACTTGAGTTTATCCAGGATAACATCATCACTGAGACCCCTCAAATCAAAGCATGTCACGACCCCCTACTGCTATTTAAAGTACGATGCGGCTCCAGACGCACCGGGCATAATCCCAGTGCACTTGCCTTCAAAAGCCTCTTCGCCTGAGCATCGTTCGTAACCTCCACAAGGTATCCCCCAGCACGGAGCCGAGAGACATTCTTCGGATCTGAACCACAGATACCTTTCAGGGCTTTGTGGACAGCGAATGGACCGAGTTGTATAACATCTAGGCCCTCACCTGTCACCTCCAGGAACTTCGGATCTTGATCCCGACTCTTATTTAAGTCTGGTAACTGGGCATCAGGCCCAACCATCTCGGGTTCCCTCCTCTGGTGCTTGCTAGTGCGGCGAGGAGGGGAAGAAATTATTTTGGGGGAAGAAATTTGTTGGGGGAGGAGGGGGGAAGTAGTTGCCATTGAGTGCAAAAAAGAAGTCGCAGCGGTGCGCCCCCCCCCCCCCGGAAAAGAAAACCCCGCATGGCACTCGGGTGATGCAGGGCCGGAAGCCGCATATTCAGGACCCTGCACAAGAAGCTAACACCGCCGTCTATCTCGGTGAGGTGGCAGCCTAAGCATACCAAGAGGCGAGGCCACCAAGGAAGCTGTACGCACCACCTCACTTGATAACCCAAAAAATTCGGATCCGTGATGCAGATGGATACAGCACAAGCCGCCTCCCCATATCGACAGGTCCCGAAAGGTCATAGCTGATTGACCTTAGGCGGCTTGCCCAAGCCACCCGTCCTACGGAATAAGGAGCCAAAGCCCGAAAACCAGGATCTCTGCCTCCACGGATTACTAGGTCGCAGCACACGGCCAACATGCTGGGGGATGAGGATGAAAAGCCCAGCGGCCAGAACGGGCAAATTGGAATCAAACCCAAAAGGGGATTCAAACCACCAGACATCCTCTAAGCTAGCACCCGGTCCCGGTTTGTCTGGATGTCTCTTCACGTCTTTCTGACTAGTGCTTGCGATAGGTGTTAAACCCGCCCTCTATACACACCGTAGGCGCACTTGCAAACCGTAGTGTTGGGGCCGCTAGTGTTCAAGACGGACCAAAAACCCTCCGCCATGCAGACCCTTGGCACACTAGCAAACCGTGATCTTGGGTTCCCTTTTAGTCGCCTTTTACGACACGCAGGGGTAAGGTGGGCTTATTCTGCCCCCAGCCCACAGGGGTGACCACTTTTGGTAATCATATTTTTGGATTGGTACGTAGTAGTTCCGCCTATGATCGTTTGGATAAACAAAGCAAGCATAGTTTCTCTTCGTGATCAATCTTGTATATAATTATTTGTTTTTAACGATATTTGATAATTTTTTTCAATTTTCTTAATGAGGGGGGGGGGAGATGAGGCTTAATGGCGCGTCGACAGCTTGGCGGCTTTTATTAAAGGACGAGTCGACATTTATAAACGGGGAGGGGGTATCAAATCATACGGGGAGGACCAAGACAATTTTTTGGGACCAATCGCCGGTGGGGCCATGAAAATTTTGCATTCAAGGTAGTGGAGGAGGAGGGTGTAATTGTTTTGCGAACGGGTTGCTAACTTGCTACGCATCAAAACAAGGATCAAGAAGTAGACTTATATTTTATTTAACCATGTAGCAAGCCAACGCTGTGTGTGGAAAAAAAGCCTGGAAAAAAAACAGAAGGAACAAAAAGCGGAATTATTTGTTTATTTATTTATTTTTTCATGTGTTTGTTAGGTTAGTTGCCTTGTCTCGATCTTCACCAGGCATGCCAATGAGATTTCAACAGGAAACGCAATTTTTTCTGCAGCTCTCTCCGTGGTTTCTTTTTCTTGGCCTGTTTATTCCTGATTTTATTTTACTAGATGCAACGTGAATATTTTACTAGTCACGCCTGAATATTTCAAGGTTTTCCTCAAGTTCTGCAACAGTAAAAAAATATAAAGTGGAGGGGGGAGGATCAAACATTTTTGCTGGGTGTTGAGGGGGAGGCACGAACAACTAAGGGATGAATTCTAGGAATGCCAGAACCAAGTCTTTTTTTCTAATAACTGATTTTATTTACGGAAAAGCAGTATAAACTCAATTGGGACGTAAGCAGGATTTCAGAAAGGGAGCACACACTTGAAGAAAAGGGGCAAATAAACAAACATTTTGAGGACTCTTTGACCTTGGATAAAACACTAAATCGGTGTTTCATCCAAGGTTTAACTATTAGTTAGAGGGGTGCCCCTCTACCCAAAATGCACTTTATTTAAACTCCTGATGCCCTTTCGCCTCCTGTCCTTGCTTCCCTATTGTGGAGTCAGGGAGTGGAGAGACACAACAAAACGGTCCAGGGGAAAAAAACAAAAGTAGCAAGCAACTTCTCCTCCCCCTCCCCCCCCCCCCAAAAAAAAAAAAAAAAATAATTATTATTTGTCCAAAATCTTTGACAAAAAACGGCCCTAGGGGTAACAAAACGACCAAGGGGCAAAGTACAAAGTAGCAAGCCACCCCCCCCCAAAATAAAACTATAATATATATTTTTTTGGGTGGGGGGAAGGGAGTTGGGGGGGGGGAAGGGAGTTTGCTAGTTTTGTACTTTGCCTCTAGGCCGTTTTGTTACTCCCAGGAGGGCAGTTTTCTTTTGTTCCTCCACTCTCTGACTCCCCGATAGGGAAGCAAGGGCACAAAAACAAGGGGATCTGGAATTAAACAAAGGCCATTTTGAATAATGGGGGGGGGGGGGGGGGGTTTAGGCTTAATGGCGCGTCGACAACTTGGTCATTAGCGCCAACCTCAGTCACAGTGCAGTGGTCCGGGTTGCCACTGCACCACACATTACAGAAATGGGGATAATGTGTTTGAATAATGGGGTGATGGGGATACATGCCCCAATGTGTGTACGCCCTTGAACTCATCCCTAATTAGTATTTAAATCTTGGACAAAACACCGGGTTAGTGTTTCGTCCAAGGTCAAACCACACGCTTGAACGAAAAAGCAGAACAATTTTATCATTTGTTGCGTTAGTCCTGTGTGATTAAGAAGCGTACGAACTAGGGAAATCAGTCTCAAAATAGGAATATTCGGCCTATTGTTTTTTTTTTCTTTGCGCTTTGACGTTACACTTTGATTGGAATTTACTGCTACACATGAAACAGCAACGTTTTTTAAACGCTGTAAACTGTTCATTTTATATGATCTTCCGGCAAATAAATAAGTTTATTGACGCAGATTGTTGTGTACATAAAATTAGTACGATTGTAAATTGGCAGCTGAAGTCATCAAATTTTGTAAGCTGCAGGTTAATCAGGGACTCAGGCACGTCAGGGACCTCTAAATCACCTTCGTTTGCCAAACGTCGCTCTGCCTTGGTCACGTGACCCTTCAAATTTACATGGATGCGAGCGAGAAATAACGCCGGGGCCCCAAAGTTCTGCTTGCTTGGCCTATGGTCCCAGACTGGAGCACTTGAACACCTACCGGATGTGATGTTTGCAAGGTGCACACTGGTCCTGTTATTTTTTATGCTGAGCATGTGTTGTAAAGCAAGCGTAAAGACAATCACCTGCTGATGGCGTCATTCATTGGGTCGCGCCAGCGACTGATGGGTTTGAAACAAAGATCATGTCCTATACGCTTGGTTTGTAAGGCTGCAACGTGAGTGAAATACTTTTGTGATCTTCATGGATACTTTTGATTCAAGATATCGTTGTTCTCATTGTTAGCGATTATAGTGGGACGACCATTAGTACAGTGTCTATTATCTGAAGACAGAATTTTCCTGATAACTGGAATGTGGAGAAAAACATTAATGTGATACGAAAAGTTGTAATTGTTGACATTGGATGGCTTTTCTTCAGTTATAAAGAAAAACCAAAGTATATTCGATTGTGGAACAAGTCCTTCAAATGGAATCCTATGTAGCTATAAACCACTGCTAAAATGCTACTGCTGACTACTGTTACTAGTGTTTTTTACTCTATGTTTATTTTCGTAGACCACATAGCGGGGACCAAAGCCTATACTAGTGTGTACATACCAATGAAACTTTGTGTACAGCTAAGGCTGTACGGTTGATATGCGCTTCTTATGATTTCAAGTGTGAAAGTATCAAATAAAAGATGTGGGCGGGCACGTAAGCAAAAAAATATTGTTTTAACCAATGTTGATAATATTGTTATTGGTCTCTGTTGTTGCTGCGGTATGCATGTTACAACAACATGACATAGTTGTCACAGTTATCACAGCTTAGGATATGTTTACGACATCAATAACAGACACTAATGACAATACTAACAATGGACAAAATAATATTCTCTTGCTTACGTGCGGCCCACGTCAATTGCGTGGAACGCTCACAACTGAAATTATAAACAGCACGTTTCATTGCTGAGACAAACTGCTGTGACACACCAGTGTATGCTTTATCCCTGCCTATTTGGTCACGTTGCGACGAAGGTATCGACCATGCTGAGGCGATTGGTACCAGTTCTTACGTGTTTCGCTCTTTTGTAGATGACAAGACCTTTTCCAATAGGAGTCTTTTGTCATTCTGGAAGGACTGAGTAAACGAGCCTGCTGCATTGCTTCCTGTGCTTAAGTACCTTTGCCAAGAATAGCAATAACAACATGAATGTTGTAGTCACATTAAAAAAGTGTTTTAAATGCCCTATGCTTTGTTCATACCCACGTGTTACCCTATGCAAGTTGAAAATCAGCTTATTGGTTCGATATCTAGGTGTAGGCAAAATTTCCCTAACAAGAATGAGAACAACAACAAGAATACTGTAGTCACATTAAAATAGCGTTTGCTTCAAATTGTTAAAAAAAATTAACAACCTGCCCAAGAAGGAAAAAATCGAGGGGCCTTTTCCATTAACTATACCAAAACTCTGAAGTGTTCCAGACTATAATAAATGAAATGATTCAATCCAATTTTAAAACTTCTAAGAAATAAATTGAGTTTGCGAAACTGCTAGAATTCTAATATAATAGAAACTTAGCAGCTGACATTGCTAGAATTCTAATATAATAGAAACTTAGCAGCTGACATTGCTAGAATTCTAATATAATAGAAACTTAGCAGCTAACATTTGTTTTTACTAGTTGAAAAACATATAAGCAATCGGTTGATAACATACACTGAAAAAACTCTGTCGCAAAGCTATGTGTCTTGGGACACTTATTAACTACAACGCAGAAGTTATGTTTTACTGACTCACCACAAACGCTTAAATGAAAAGATAAAGGCCTAGCTCCCTTTTATTACTGCCAGACGTAACTACTTATCACAATACTTTTTTTTTAATAACTGGACACAAGCTGCAAATGAAGACGAAGGCATTGAATGCATTTTAGATTTACTCTGTTTTCCTGTTCTACTTCCATTACCTGACCAGATGACGACCTTCACACTTACGAGTTTTTACACTTGGAATTAATGAACACATGAATTATTGTATATGAATTACTGTATTAATAATTGTATTAATTAAAAATACAATGTATAATGTACAATTAATACAATGTATTAATTGCATTAATTATTGTTTTGTACATGAATTACTGTATATGTAAGCACTGAATCTTGTCCACTTTAGTACCGACTTTCACCATGCCGTCGTTCCATGTTCTGTTTTCCTGTATTTAGTTCTTCGAATGAAATAGTTCTTGATGAGCAAGTTAGATCAGGATCTTCTTCTGTTCTTCATGTCTTCTCTAATTCTACAGTAATTAACATCTGGGTTCATGATCACCTTCACTAAAATACGTTTTCACACTTGGAAGTTAATTGAGATGCATGAATGAAACTAACAGTTCTATACTTGAGCACCGTCCATCATCTTGTTTTTAATTCCTCTGATTCAGTTCTTCCACTGATGAGCAAATTAAATATGGATTTTCCTGCATTCTTCAATCAACCGAATTGAGCTTCACTCAAGAATTCAGTGCCACACAAACATGAACTGATTTTGAAATTATACTTTACCACGGCGAATCTCATTAATTTCAACAACGACTTTTCACCGACCCACAGTTCCATGTTTCATCAACTTGTGATGATTTAGTTCTTCCCGTGATGAGCAAATCACCTTACACTTCATGCAAACATGTATTTTCTTGCGTTCTTCATGACTTAAATGGCTGTAAGAATGGAACTGCAGGTTACGCTTTGAATCGTAGCAATTACCGCAGACGTGGCACTTGAATCGTTCACAATGTATGAACATATGTCGTCTGAGGTTTTGAACAGTTGTGGTTGCAACCCCGCATTCAGGACAAGTCAGCAAAGCATCAGCTGAAAAAGAAAAACCATGCAAATTATAGCGGAGGGTTTGGACAGTTGTGGTTGTGCCCCCGAAATCAGGACTACTCAACAGAGCATCAAATGGAAAAGAAGAGGCGTGTAAATTATAGCTGGTTTTGGACAGTTTTGGTTGTGCCCCCGAAATCAGGACTACTCAA
>JAHWFP010219927.1:0-10872 GCA_023313725.1 Lithobius niger | reverse complement strand
AATTCGTAATTTACGTAATGGACAAAGACCAGACACTCAACTACTAACGGGTGGGGGGAGGGGGAGAGGGATCAAGAAAGGTGTACTAGTCACAGGAGTAATTAGAGATCCTAAATGAAGCAATCCTCATATTTTAAATATCCTCATAATCTATTTGCGTTTGTTGTTGTGGCTTAGGGTAAATTCCTATAAAATCATTTCTTACCATAAACTAAAAAATAATAGTACCACGTTCGTCCTAATAATTAATGAAATCTGCAACTTGAGAATTTTAATAACTTTAATGTTTAATAACTTCCATTAGACCATAAACATTATTACAATAACTTGTACAATGAAAATTATATGTGTATTTTAAGAACCAGGAGTGTTGTCAAGAGACAAATCCACAATTTTGATAACACCATGTCTTTTTTGCATGTGGATGTCCTTTGCATATACTGTGGCAAATGATTTTTTGCAAGGCCCACATTTCAGAAATTTATTCTGTTCTTCCAATGACATGTGGGTCCACTGGTGAACTTTTAAGTTTCGAGCCGAACTAAAGCAGCCATTGCATGTCGAACATTTGAAACGTTCCAGATGAATATAGATGTGGTCCCGCAAATAACGCTTCTGCTTGAAGACACTGTTGCAAACCTCACATACGAATGGGAAGTCTAGAAAGAAAAAATAATCATTAAAATTAAAATAAATAAGATCGAGCATCTGCCTCGGCACAAATCAGTGATGGTTTGAACAGCAAATTATGAGAAGAAATTAGCTGAGCCAAAGACAGAATCAGTCAAAATTTTAATTATGTGGTTACATATTTCCTTCTTCTATAATTGCATCTACCGTTATTACTAGCAAAACGTTAAGTTCCATTAAGTTTCATTAAGTTCCGATCTCAAAAAGGACTTCCTTGTTTTGAAAAAAAATCATATGCAACACGTTAAATCATTAACGAAACTTTGTTCTGTTTCTGTAAAGTTTTGCGAAACCTTATTTCTGCGACGGTTTAAACCAGGGTAAAAAATGTAGACATGTAAGAATTTTGAACTCTGCTGATTGCTGAAGTTCGAATTGAATAGTGTTACATTTTGTTTACTAACTTTTATTCATTTTAATTTTGAAATGTTCATGTTGATATCATTAAATTACTTTTATAATCTACAGAATTAGTACTAAAGAGAATGATGGAAAGAAAGGTGTGGAAATGATGTAAGGTAGCTTTTTTTTTAATTAGTTCATTTCAGCTTTATTTCAATGAAGCGAATAAATGTTGAGCTTAACAATTCAAACCAGTAACGCTGCAGTTATACCAGGGGCCGAGTTATACCAGGGGCCGCGAATATGTAATCAATAGTCCAGTATGAATTCTTAGCTACTGTGGTGTTTAATAAATTGACACAAATGGCTGTAAATAATATAAAGGCAAACTGGAAATAATCCATCATTGAAACCCATGTAGACATAACGTAGTAGTAAAGTAAGCCAGTTTCACCCATTTGCGTTTCATTGCGGTGATGCGTGCCAGATTCGATCTAGTGATCCAGTCCATCATCAGATCAATGCCATATTGCCTTTACCAATATGGGCCACTCGTCCACTCGCTCGTTCATTGGCCACTCGTCCACTCTCTCGTTCACTCGCCAATCTTCCATTCTCTACAGGCAGTATGGCAGTGTTCTGGTTTGCCAGAACCTTGGTTTACATCACTGGAATGGAATGTAAGTGGATAAAAGGGTTACAGTACTGTGTTATTGCTAGTATGATATTCGATGATGGCTTATTCCCAATTTACTGTTATGTTTTACCTTTGCCGTAATGTAATTACCTTGGAATGTGTCTTAGGTTGGTGACACTTGTATTAAGGGGTAAGGTTTATCAAGAGGGATTGTGGAAGAACGGTGTGGCCACCGCACCATTCATTCACAGCTGGAAGGGTACGCCCCAGATGAAGAATTGTTTCTTTAGAGTTGAGGAGGTGAACGAAGGCAAATATCCCAAAGTACACATTTCCAAGTTGGTAATATTTATAAATTTCGAATATATTTCATTATCTCGCATGCTTCAGCAGTCTCCCCAATTGCTCCCCAGTCAGAGTTATCAGGGGCGTAACGACAGGATTGCTTTTTGTTTTACAATTTCTACTTTTGTTGGCCAGTTACGTAAAAACTGTATTCTTCTTCTACTTTTGCTTGTTTTCCATAGCACTTGCTGACGTCAGAGCACTCATACAATTTTAGTAATGATAACTATACTTGTGACCCAATAGCTCCAGTAATAATAAATTAGCTGAGTGTTTGATTTTTAAGAAATTTTATTTGAAAGCATATTTTGTAGTTGAGTATATAAATTTTACGATAATATGTTACCCTCACCTCAGCCCAAATTGCCACATTTAAAAAGAAATGAGCCACTTAACAAAAAATTAACCAGTTATTAAACCTGGCTAAGAAATTTACAACAAAATTTGTAATATTCAACTAAAGTTGGAGAACGATTGTAGAAATTATCATACGCGTCCCCGTAACTAATTTCTAGCCCGGCCCTGCCCTTCAGCTTCCTGCCCCACTTCCTGCTACGATCGGTGTTTTTTGTTTATGTGATCCTCCAGTTTGTGAACATCATCAAAGTACATCTTGCAGGCACGACATAAGGGAAAGTTCGTTCTTTCTTCTGGACTGAGATGTTGTCGCATGTGGAACCGCAAATTCTGAGCAGAATTGTGTGAGTTTCCGCAAAGCTGACGTCGGTACTTGTCACCGTGAATGTGCATATGAGTTCTAAGATAGCGCTTGCAGGTGAAAGTGCGAGGACAATGCGGGCAGTTAAATATTGGTAACCCTGCAAAAGAAAAGAGAATAAAAGTAAATAAAACTTTGTATTAATTATTCTTTTATTTACAATTTACATTTACGTCAATGATAATCAAAACATTAAAACAGCTAAGGGTCAGTCAGACTTTTCACCTAACACACTACAAGTCTACCAGAAGGCAGAGGGACTCTCTCATCCAGGTTTGGACCTAAATTGAAGGTGGCATCAAATGCACTCCTATTAAGGATTCAACTAATACGATAAACAATAAGTATTTTTATCCTATTAATTGATATGCTCGTTTCGCTAATCACCTCGCTTTAATCACGTTCCTGTTCCACATTATAACCCAATGTTTGTTACCTATGACTCAACCACAGTGAGAAGAGCACAGCCAAATGGCTTCAGAGCTGTTTGGAGGCTTGAGTTAAGAACAGGCGAGATCAAAATTGAACTTGTGTAATCAAAGATCTTAAAAAAAAACAATTTCTGCAGAACGCCAATATCGGTTGGTGAAATTCTCATAATGACTAGTGCCTGGATTTAAAAAAAAAGATTATTGTTCCTTAACAAGGGTATGGCATTCGGATTCGGTAAACCTCCCATCACTTCGTGGGTAGAGATAAGTTACAGAATTGGCGAGAATAAATCCCATAGCCACTGAACGAGCCTGGCAGCTCCTCATACTTCCCTGGTAGGCACAAACTGACATGGACTTTGCCAGGGCTTCTTTGCTAGTACTCGACCAAATCTAGGATGAGCTCTGCCATTGTTTAGCAACAAAGGCAGTCATGATTTTGAAACATATTTTGTCTTCTGCTGCAAAAATCAAAAGCAACTTTGGATTCTTAACTCTTTGCAGGCATTATTTGACTGTAAAATCATAAAACGAGTAAAATTTAAGCTTCCACCCGAGCAAATTAAAAAAAAAAAGCACCTTCCACAAACTGTCCTCAACCACAATACATACATAACCGGTAATGAAAAAAATCCTAACAATCCTAAACATCCTAACAATAAATAAAACTCGCAATAAGATGTACAATAAGATAAGCCTTGGTTCACATTTTTTTGCAAATTTACTTACAGTTTATATTTCGACATTAGTCGGTGTGGTGCCTTCCTCAGAACAAAGCATTCCACATACATTCAACCTTGTTTACAATAAGCAATCCACGAAGTAGTGTGGAGAATCACAGACGCAAACAGATGTGGATGAGCAGGCAGCCATTATTCAGGTTCTTCACACCGACTTCTATACTTCGTGGATCGAATATTGCGAACATGGTTGGATGTAGGTTTGAGGAAGACATCACAACGACTGATGTTGAAATGTAAATTGTAACTTATTTTATGTGAATATTGTGTACGTTTACTTGTTATATTGTACGCAAATCATTGAGCATCTTCAAGCATCAAACACAAAATTTTAAAAACAGAATAAACCATGAAGAGCTTAATTGCATAAAAATTCTTTGCCGTGCTTTGTTGCTCTACTTTAATATTTTTTGCTATTATTTTGTATTTTTCTTATTATATTTATAGATAAGATGCAGCCAGCTGTGCATCATTTTAAAATCTGTTATAACTAAACAACGTGTAACAAATCGTGAGAACAAAAGTAAATGAAACACAAAATCTGCAACATTTCGACATTTCCCACGTCTTTATTATGAAATGGGCAAATAATTGGTACGCTTTTATAAATACATATATAAACATGAGCTTAAAGTACAGTTACAAAAGATGCTGTTACCCATTGATGTGATTGCAGTAAATGCTACATTTTAGTCAGGTGTAACCAAGAAGCAACACTTCCAACTGATTTTCCAGTGATAAGCAGTGTTTTAAACAAAATTAAAACATTCAGCCAGTGGTTCAATGAGGGTAGTGGTCTATTTCATTTATACTGGTAAGCCTTTCGTTCACCTGAACTTTAATCCGTTTTTATTTGTGTGCTTTCACAGCTGTGAATTCCATAAGGATACGACTTCTAATGTTTTGTTTTTTCTAAATGGAGAAGCTGTTTTTTGTTCAGTTAATTTATTTAAGGTTCATATCGAGTCTAGGTACGCATGTAAATCGTCACAATATTGGCAATTTTAATAATCTGTGACTTTGGGTTTGACTTTGAATTTGACTTTGGGTTTGAGGCGGTCTTCAACAGATAGAACAGTGAACCTATGTTAAATGGCACGTGCACATACATGTGCTGCTGCAGTGTAGAGCAAGAGTTAAAGCCAGATGGTTACATGTACACTTTCATACTTGTACATCTGAAAAAATCTGCATGTTGCCTGCGTTTGTTGTATGATTATTAACACTAAGTGCCTTCGATAGTTGTCCTCCCTAGATTAGCATGTTCTTTAATTTCAACAACTCTTCTTGCCACGAAAGTTCTAGCCATAATAGCAAAGTGGTGGAATACCGATCGACAACTTGGTCTTCTCTTTGTCACGGTTGCTGCAAGTAAAGCGTCTCATACAAAAACAACCTTTGTAGACTTGCCGTCGTTATGCCTGCATCAGATAAGCATTGTAGTTCTTCTGGACGTCGGTGCACAAACTGCGAGCTGAATCATGGATACTTCCAAACATTTTTATTTCCCGTCACACACATGTTTCCTCTCCCTCGCCCCCAAAATAATCCCCTTGACAACCGCCTGCATCTTGTACAATATCCCCTGAACAATATTCCGGTAAGGTAATATTCCGCAGACAATACTGTAATGGACTTTGGGGCTTTTTAAGTAGCTAGGGCCAATCACATAATCACAAAACTCGCTACATAACTCTCCATGTAGCCCAGCAGCGTAAAGAAAAAAGTTTAATCCGACTTAATTCACCGAACCTAATCAAACCCAACCTAACCTAACCTAACCTAACCGATATGCATTGTAGTGTTTCTGGACGTCGGTGTGCAAACTGCGAGCTGAATCACGGATACTTCCAAACATTTTTATTTCCCGTCACACACATATTTCCTCTCCCAAAATAATCCCCTTGACAACTGCCTGCATCTTGTAAAATATCCCCTGAACAATTTCCCCGTAAGGTAAAATTACAACAACAACAGATAAGCAATAAACTCAATTTACACATAATCACCACTAGTGGGTGCTAAGTAACGAAGTTTTGTGGCGAAATCTGGCCCACCTATCTAAACTGTTTACGAAACAAATATGCGCGCCGATCACCACAGAACACCACAGGAAGTTCCCCTTTAATTTGGAGAAAACGCTTGGAGCACTCAAGAAAAAAAAGACTCGGCCCCTTAAAGGAAAAGTTGCCATTTAGGTAAAAAAGCTTACTGTTTATTTCAAGTGTTTTGCTTCACGGTTGCTTCACGTAAGTTGCTTGCACCCAGTGCTCACATTAGTAGGCTGAAATATATTGGCAAATGACCAATATGTCCTAGGCAGTTTCACTGTTTAAAACTAGATATTTGGAATTGGTATAACTTTCCAGCTTGGGTTTACCTTTTCTGAAAAGTTTGAACAGAAAACAAAGCCGCTGTTGCTAACACTCATAATGTTGTAACAACTATTTGTCGTCAAATGTCGTTTACTCGATATAGGTTGAATTCAGATGTCAAAAGTAAATGTCGTTAGTCTTCTACTAGTTTTAAGCTAGCACGAGGTAAATTCAGTTGTGCATTTTCGAAGTTATAGTAGTTTCACTTTCTAGCTTTTGTATGGTAGTCATGGCGTGGTGATTGGAATATTTGGAATATGCCCAGCCTATTGTTCATCGTTGGATGTAGCCACGGTCCGGCACAAAGTTGCCTGGAAACACGATGGTGGTTACATTAATGGCGTGGATTGGGGATTGAGGCTTAATGGCGTGTCGATTTGTTAGATTGGCTGTGGTCATGTTTTGAAGGGTATTTGATGGCTGTAAAATGAAGTGAAATTAATTTTTGTAAATGATAGTTTAAGTTGGATAGGAGCTAAATATATTTTGTGCACTTGTACACCATGGTTTGTTTTCACCCAATCATGAGTTAGTTGTTGAACAGTTTATGCAATTGTGAATCTGTTACTAACGCAGATGAGGGTTTGATACCAGTTCTACGAAATTATATGGCGACGCTCTGTTTTTTCATAAACAACAGTAGCGTTACTCTTATCCGATTTAACTAATGTGAGATGTGGATTTTTTTTTTTTGCCTTCGAATCACCTCAATTTCTTTAATGGGGGCAGGTTAGGGATCGCCCCAAAACATGATAATAATGGCAGTGAACTCCAAGATCGTGCTGTGACGTAAGAGTTTTTACTTTTATCTCCGCTACAAAACTATAGTTCGGTAGTGAATTAACTTGCTCTTGCGCTGTTGGAAAGACAATTTTGCCTAGAATTTAAACCAAAAGGTTGGTCCAGCAAGCAGTGCAGTCATCAGTCATGAATTTGGCTGAATCTGTCAGTAATTCAGCAGTAGATCATTACAGGAACGTTGTGTAATGTATAAAGTGTAATGTTTGCAATGGGGTTTACATTGGGACTTTGGGACCCTTAGGAATTAGGAAAGTTGACCATGGAAATGCAATTGCTAAATCAAAACAATTGTATGCAGTGGCCAAGCATTGTGCAGTCACCGATCACGTTATAAACATCAGTGGTACAAGCATTGTGTATCAGGAACCAATTGAGAAAATAAGGTGCCAGTTAGAATTCTACACTATTTCAGTATTTCAGTAAACCAACAACGTGTTTTAAACACTGTAAAAAAATTTCCACCAATACAAAATTGGCGAAACGTTTTTAATGCACTCGAATAGCTTGAATGTAAAGATCAGTGGTGCACGGGTGGCATTTCAAAAATGGCGTGCTGCATATTGCCATTTGCTGGGTTTGTGTAAACTTGTTTGGATTTTTTATCTGTATTTGCAATTATCACCAGTGTAGAAGTAAGGGAGGGTGTGTGAGTGAGCATTTTACCATCATTGTAATGTTGTTTGTCCTTTTTTAGGTGACCAAGAGAGACCCAGTTCTCTAGAAAATTAAAATTCGTTGTTTTGCTTTTGAACTGGTGGATGCAACTGTCTCCAGATACAGTCCCGTTGTGTTTATCCTTAATCCACAAATTGCTGCATTTGAAGGTGCTACACACTTTTGCAGGAACGACGCCATTATAATATCCCCCAGACAGTTTCCCTTTTAAACAATTTTTCCCCATGACCAATTCTCTGTCTTCAATTTTTAAACCACGCTATTTATTGAAAACGTAACACGAACAACTTTTTATTACATAAGTAGGCTTAACCTCTTGAGAACCAGTGCAAACCCTGTAGGAGTAATTGTTTTTAGAATCCAATACGTCGTTTGCTCGTAGACACTACTCGAGCTCGTCCTCTTGGCATGGATGCCACAGCATTAGCAAAACAGCTGTGCTATGCTTTCGTTTCCAGTGAACCCTCCAAGAGTAAGTAGGGAGGGCTAGAAATCAAGCTATGGGGAGAATTCGTTAAATTACGTACAGACAAATTTTAAAAAACGATTCTGAAATTCAATTGCATAATCAGTTTGGGTTAATTCTTTTTACAGGAATTTCGCACTGCAATGACATTTTTGTGGATATTACCAGACATTTTCAGTGTCATCGGTTGTAAAATCACATAAAAACCGTACTTAGGCTGAAAAGCGGTAGTGCTTATTTATAAACGAATTCTTAAGCCACATTAAATCTTTCAGACTTTTGATTTATATAAGTAACTAGCTGGTAACACAGTGATTCCCAGAGTAAAGAGACATTTAAAAAAAAATCAATTTTTTTCCCATTAAACTTTTTGTATTGCTACTAGGCCGATTCGGAAACTTCGTGTTGTTCATGGATCACGTGACCAGTGCCTGTTTTCAGTTAATGAATTAATTTGTCCCTGCATTACCTTGTATGCACTTCTTACTAAAGTCACAAAACGCAGGACTTGTAATTCTAAAATACTTCGGAACGTACATATAAAAGCATGGAAATCGTAAATTAATTTATTCATCTATCGAAGTACCAATGAAATCTGGCGCTAGTCACATGATGCAAGAAAAATATCGAGTTTATGAATCGGTATATTGCATACATGAGTTATTCGAAATGGGGAGGAAAAATTTGTTCGTGATGGGGAATTTTACTAGGGCTGACTGGCCGGGATAATGTAAATTTTCAAAACACGACACAACCTCGAGAAAAAAAAGTAAGAAAGAACAAATATTACAATTCCCGTTGAACTACAAAAATTATTAACCGGGTTCTAATTGAAGATACCTTTGTTTGTCCTTAACACCATCTCCACAAAGCAATGCAACCAAGATCACATCTGAAGACTGGACCACACTGCATGTGATATGTCTCTGACTGCAACATGGCCCATTTGTTGTGAATGATCAACCACGGGAACACAAGTCCACCTTTCTGGCACCAAGTCTTGAACACAAGTCTACATTTCTGTTACCAATGAATCAACTAACCAATATTTGAACCACTGTCTCTCTGTTATGAGATGTTGGATTGGCACCAGGAACACTTACTGTTAGGCTACTTCTATCCTGGTCTCTGATTCGCTGATGGACGTCCGCCCATATCTGGCGTAAGGCAGATGAAGACAGCGGGACAGCTGGTTACGGATTTTTAAAATATACTCATACATACATGTAACGCAATCCTCTGTGTTATACTAAAGGTTATGCTAACAGCGAACAGCACTAGATCAGAGCCGGGGCCATGATGCAGCCAGTGACACCCAGCATTAAGAATCCTCAACTGCCGCTTCCATATGCATCAGTAGTTCATGATACAAATAACCTAAGACTATCGTCGCGGCACCACACCTTAATGAAGATCACACAACAGTTTGACTGCCAGAACTAGAGTTGTGCTTCTACCTCCTATCGGTCATAGACCTTTGCTTCCCGATGATGTATCCAGTGTCAATGTTAATATGACAAACGAGATTTGTCTATTTTAAAAAAAATAATGAATAATTTTCTTTGGACTTACAGACATGTAACTTTTTTCTCAGCAACTTCAAACTATCAAACACAGTCTACATCATCAACCCCACGCCTCAAATTTATGGAATAGGATGCTTTTTTCTCTTGTGCTGGAGAAGTATCTTTCTTGATCCCAACTTGCGACCACACAATTCGCACTGCCATGTCTGCCTCTGATCCTTTGGAAAATGTGTTGATAGATGGCATTCCAGATCTGCCCGATGAAAACAACATTTCCCACAAAGCGAGCACTTGAAACGTTTTACTTGCTCATTGCGGTGAGCCAACAGATTCTTGTCATATACGAAAGAAGGTCCATCACTGAAGTTTTCTTCACCAAGTGCCATATCACCTAATAAATAAAGAACAGATGGACTTTGAGACAGGATAACGTGTACAATTGCAAGTTCAAATAGCCCTAAGTTGTGATTAACATCCCTGGGGAACAAGTCAAACAAGTAAACTAGTCTACTGAACAAATGTCAACTGCTAAGAATAGTTTGCATAACCCTCTACCAGTAACCACCCTGTTATAACAACAACAAGCATGTTGCAAATTTCTATTTTACATATAAGGTGGATACTATAACAACGCAGAGGTCAGAAGTTATAACGTTGTTTTAGTACAGATAGCTATAAATGAACTGGTACTGAGTTTCACTTGGATACTGGAATGGTACGCCGCCCTACTTAGCAGTTTACCGCACAAATGAAAGTTATACTCAACTTTAGTATTTTACATTGTTTATTCTAAAGAAACAATGTAACTGTTCTATTGAAATTGCGAGCTAAAATGCTACATTACCCAGGGCCGAAATATTAAACCATGTTACCGCGTTACCACTGAGTAAGTGAACGAGCAGTGGCACAGTTATTCCATCCAAAAAGGTTGACCCAACTGTCCTAGCAAGTTACATAAATACGGATCCCCAATCCAATCCATTTCTTCTTAATCTTTGTGGGTACTTTGTATATGTTAAGTGTAAGTCCCAGAGTTAGTACGGACCACCACTTATTAGGCCAAAACCGTGTTTATTGTTATTTATTTAGCGTACATGTACGGATGCACATGTACGCTAAATAAATA